>JAWNPG010000025.1:4760000-4820000 GCA_035045145.1 Drosophila meridionalis
AGGGAGTTTATGTCGCACTCGGAATGCTCTTCAATTTGAGTGATAGTTGTTAAAGTTAAAGTTTCGAATAGTTCTGAATAGACTGGAATATCTATGGGGATTACCATGTTATGTTCATTGACTTTATGATTCACTTGACTTCTATACCTAAAGTACTATTGAAGTCTGATTTATTGTTACTTTTTAATACCCTTAATTTCAAACTGAATGTCTACAGATTTCTTAATAATTTGCACTTCATTTCATTCTGAATCTGTTTATTTCAGTTTTCAAAACCATTTTCCGAAGTAATTAAACATAGTCCCTTATGATTCACTCGAAATTCCCTGTATTATCTATTTAAAATACTAAATATTTCGTTTGAATTCTTTACTTCTAGATTTTATTTGGCTTGAATTGTTATGTTTACCATATTGCTATGCAAGCTTTAGTTTTATGACCTACTACAACTATCTTAGAAAAATACATCAATTTGATCTTTTGGTCGGGCTTGAGTGATCTGAGAGCGATATATAAAACCTATTCATAAAGCATAAATTACAATTAAAATATCACTAATTTAATTTAAATTTTTAATTTATTGCATTTTTGTTAGAATTTTCTCAGTATATTTTCAGAATATTTCAGTATGATTTGATATATTTTCAGTACACTCCTAGTATTCTTGCAGTATATCTTAGTATTTCTATATATTTAATCGTATTTTATTATATTTATTTACATATAAGTACATTTTAATATTTTTTAGTATATTATACAATCCAAATACCCTACAATACTTAGTATTTTCACAATATTTTATTTTATTTTTATTATTTTACTATTCACAATCCAACAATCTCTTCTCAAATAATTTCCCTACATATACACAAAACCAAATATTGTATTTTCCAATAGCTGATAAACTCTTCCATCTTCCACAATTTGTTCAAGATTCGAAATACCCTTTCGCCTAAGGGACGCATAAGTAATGAAAATGTCTTTGTCGCTGCCATGGTCTGTGGCCGTGTGAGTTTTTTGGAAAAGTTGTTTCAAAATGTTCGCTCAAATATTGTTGTAGACATTTTATTTTATTTTTTTTATAGAATTTCTTAGCTGTCGCCACAGTGAATATTGTTAAGCAGACATACATACAGATACACACATACACATTTACATATGCATACATACATAAGACATTTAGTGCGTGAAGACGTCGCATTTTGTTCTAATTTTGTGTCCAAAACAGATCTTTTTTTTGTCGCTCTGGCTCTGTGTTTATTGGTATCATTTTCAACGTAATACTCGCAATTAAGAGTTTCTATTTTGGTCCACTCCGACAAACTGTCGGGAGCGAACATTTTGACAAAGTTATGCGGAATTTACAGATCGTGACTGGAGCAGCTGTCAGCGCACCAAATGATCCTACATCAAAATCAAGAGACATTTTCCATGGCACAAGATCTATCTATGGCAGTCCACGTAGTTTGGTATTACCTATTTCAGTGGACGTATCATCATTTGCACTCGCCTGTACGAGTAGTTAACGCCCTGCCACTGGACCCAGCAAATGCCACGCCCAGCTAGAGATTGGCCATACTCGCCGCCCAGATATTCGCCATTCAAATTGCTGAAATAAAAAGATATATATGATTATATAGATATGTAGATATTTAGATAGATTGATATGTGGATATATAGATATATTGATATATAGATTTATAGATACATAGATATATAGATATATATATATATATATAGATATACAGACATATATAGATATATAGATTTCGTCTATCAACCCTTACCTATACATGCAGCTGTTATACCACCAGGCACCTGAGAACTGGGCCGCGCAGTTGCTGGTGCTGTTGTCATTGTCGCGATCGTAGGTGCTGAACTTCGAGTACTGCTGATAGCGGAGCGCGTCGCCAGCTGTTCCGGCATAGTTGCCCAGCGTATTCAGGCCATAGAGATTCGCCTCGTTGCCAATGGCAAAGGTATTGTATTTGGCGTAGCGACCCTGGCCGTGGAAGTCCTCCAGATAGACGTACAATTCGTTGGGCTGGGCCACAGTCAGGGCGTTCAGCTTGTCTAGGCCTATGAAGAAGCTGCCGTCCAGCTCGCCAAAGCCCTGCTGATACGAGGACCAATTGCGGAAGAAGTTGAGGCGGGCATCGACGCGACGCTGGATGACCAGCCAGCCGGTGCCGTTGAGCGTGGCGTCGCAGTAGACATCGAAGGGCTGACCCCCGTTCAGCTGGATCTTGTAGATGCCGCTCTTCTTGGCCTTGGCATCCTTGCAGTTGGCCGGATACTTTTTGGACGCAACTATGGTGGCCACACTCACGACCAACACAAGCGACAATACAATCTTCAGAACTCCCATGTCGACAATCTCGTTCAATTGGGCTACTCTGACTAAATAGTCAATTATTGCGACTGTCCTCTTTATAGTTAGAGTCCCAACACAGCAAATGATGAATCATTTGTTGACATTGATTAGATTGCCATTGACTTCCTAGAATATCAACACTGGAGATTGTTGGGGGAGGTACAAACCGCATTGATAATTAAAGCGGTATCCCAAGAAAAAAGCACACACGTTTCCTAAACTCACTTAGTGCCAAAAGTCGGCTGAAAGCAAATGATAAGATTGTCCAACTTGACCAAAAGATATCATAACGTGCTTGACCGAGGTGGAATAACTGTTTGTTATTTAACACTCTTATGAAGTGTACTTTTAGGAGTTCTATATATAATTCTTAATGTTGTGAAAATATTCGTGGAAATTTAAGAAACTATAAAGGAAGTATATATATGGGAAGTACAAAGAAAGCATTGTATAGGGTTGACAAATAAGAGCTATGATCGGGTATTATTCCAATCATTATCATTTAAAATCTATTTTAGTTATCGATTACATGCTCAATTAGAACACATCTAGAAATGATCGTATAGAAATGATCAACAACAGGGAGTGGTACTATTTCCGATAATAATTATATTATACTGTTTTAGTTATCGATAATATGTTAGAAACTTATAAAGAAAATATAAAAGATTTACGAGTGATATTATTTCCGATAATAATTGTTAATATAATGTTTAAGTTATCGATAACATATTAAGAACTCATATAGAAAATATGATAGATATTATGTCAGTTAATTATATATATTACGAGATATCGCTTGAGACCTGCTGGTAAAATAGAATAAAAGAAACTTTTATAAAGGAAGTCTCCCCAGCTAGTTTAATAGCTTTACCTAAACTTCTTTACCCATTAGATATATATAAATGTGAATGTAAAATTCCAGCCAATCATTTAGCCACTCATATCGAGCATTCAATGAAACATCTCAGCTACGTTCTTGCTCAACTTGTTAAGAATCAGCAGCAATCCGTTTACTCTAAATAGCTTCTTGGTTACAAAGGCAGTCGAATTGATCTCTAGCGGCTTTGCAGAGTCATTTAAACTAGTTGGGTCTCCGGGTTCTCTCTGAACAGGTACGCGTTTAATTGTTCGCCGATTCACCTTTTGTACGTTTTGTATTGAACAACAGATCGTGCATCTCATCGAGTCCCACATGCCGTTCACTTCAACCACGTTTTACCGTTTACGTTTGTTCCATCAATATATATATAAATCTTGCCACAACAGAAATCAAAATCAAACGAATCGACGATCGATTCGCCTCTTTGATGGTCCCAGCCAGCAATGACACACATTTGTCAAAACGAGCCCACTTCAAAAGGCCGTCGGAGCCAGACAATGTGGCCAAGTGCAGAGTAAAAGCAAAAACCAAAGCCAAAATCAAATGCAAAGGCAAACACTAAACAGTGAACAGTGAACAGCAAGCAGCATACGGCATACGGCAAAAGGCAAACGGCAAACAGCAAAAGCAACACGAACACTCACGAAACGGGAAGTTGGCCATAAAGGGGAACTTGGCTAACAAAAAGCGCAACAAGTGAAAGACAAATGTGCGGGCCATCAATTGTCAAAGTCAAATGCCAACAAGGCTGACGGATTTCCACTCATAGTGTGAAATTATTTCACAGATGTATTTTCAATACCCTGTATTGAGTTGATATGGGGTATTTTCAAAGCCAAGTATTGAGAGAAGCTCTCCATGAGTTCCTTTGTCTTAATTTATTTGTATCAAAATTTTATAAATAAATTTTGCGTATTTCTCTGAAATATAAATATAATTTTAAATCATTTTTTAGTTTTCTTACTCATCAAGAATAGTTTTTGAGCGTGTTCCTCATGAACCCTCTTATAAAATTAGTATTTATGGTTATAACAGAGTTCCTGATATTAATAGTGCGGTGTTTATCTATCCGCAATAGATATTATACCAATATAAACATATGTTTTAAATAAATAATTATAAAAATAAATTTTGTTGAATTTTGTAAAATTTTTCTTAAATTTTTCTTAGCCAACGAGTTTAGCTTTTAGGTTTGAATATTTTGAAACTAGCATGATATCTCTCCGCGATAGATAGAATCAGAATCTATAATAGAATCTTTAAAAAAATTTTAAAATTTATTAGATACTTTAAAAATAATTTTAATTTTTATAATTTTACATTTTTCACTTATTATGCATAAAATAATTATTAAGCATGCAGCTTCTTTATAACTGAGCTATAAACATAGGGTATCTTCAAGTCACATATACTGAAATTTTACTATTTTACATATTGTTACCTACTTCTGTGTTATACAAACGGTAAACTGAGTCTTGTTACATTTTTACTATATTTATTTATTTTTTTGAGATGTTTAAAAATCGATTCAGATCTATGTACATGGAAATCGAATACTTGCTTGCATATAACAGAAAGAGGCATATTCGCTTTATTAAAATAAATGTAAATTAAAATTGAATACAAATAAAATTAAAAACCCCAAATGTTTGAAATTTGTACTAAGAATTTTGTTTCAACTCCACTAAATCGTCGCATTATCTACACAAAATCAGCCGAAGAGAATAGCTTTTTCAATTGTTTTTCTTTCTTTTGTATTAATTTATTATGATTGTTTTCCTTTGACATCATAATATATTCTCATTAAATCCATTAAACATTATTTATAACTTATTTCGCTTTTATTTCGAATGCCACGCGCAAGTCAAGAATAATTCGAAATAATTGTAAAGAAAACTAGTTTCGAGCTGCTGACTCTTGTGTCAATATGCGGCTGTACAGCTGGAGGTTCAGAAGAGTTGAAGCCCCGGCCGGGTCCAGAAAACAGCTGAACATTTAGTGCTGCGAACACACAGAGAAATAAAAACCTTCAATTTACTTTTGCCTTATTGAAACAGTTGGCATCTGGCTGTTGGCAGTCAATGCCAATGCCTTTAACGACTCAATGCCCTGTGGAAAGTGCACCAAAAATAACTCTGCTCGAAAACTGATCAATATGTTCCGAAAATTTGTAAATACTGAATATATGAAATTCATTTTAGTTGACAAATTTAGTTAGTTTAATTCTTGTAAGTGCATTTAAAGTGTATTCAGACTTTGGTTTAGCTAAACTTAATTTCCTACTTTTTTTTTGGCTGAATTGAACTTAGTTGGTTTGTGCAGCTGTTTTCAAGTTGTTTGGTTATATATTTTGTTCTTCGGTTGGAAACGTTTCCTATATTGAACTATAAACATTTCATTAACATTCCCCAACAAACAGACGAACAACAGGTAGCCAAACAACAGCAGCTGCCAGCTCATTCTGCAGTTATCTCTTTTGGGAACAAGTGTACTTATGGAGCTGCTTCATATATACATACATATATATACATATGCATATATGCCTGATCGTACTTATTAGTCTGCCTTTCTGTCTCTGCGTACTTAAATAAATCCTTCAGCAGGCTCGTCACAAAGTGTTTAGCATGAAGAGCGTAAGTGGATTTGACAACTGTCAACTGCTCGCAGTCCGACGGGCTGCGCTCTTGGCTCTTGCATGCTAATCACGTATGTCCCTGAGTAGGGATTTCTCAACCAGGCACTTGACTGTGCTTATGTGTGTATATGTATACACACTATGTATAGTCATCAATGTTGTTATGCCTTTCATTAAAACTCATTGCATCGTCCGGCCTTTGAAGTCTTTGTTTGATATGACTGCTTAGGCTGAGCAGGATATGCTCATGATTTATAGCCAAAGACCCAAATACAACTGAATAGCTTGAATCTGAAAACTTTTGAGTTAAATCCTGCTACGGCATGGCCAGCTTGTTTCAAATAATCGATAACTTTTGTATTTATAAAGATATAAATCGATAATATTGTAGATCAAAGTGGAGATTCCATTTAAATTGGAAGTCTCAGCATAGCTTTTAGGCTTTAAGAGCTAATATCTATATATATTTGAAGATTTTTCCATTAATTCAAATATAAAATATAATTTAGATAAATTCTAATAGACCAGAAGCTACTAGATCGTATGTATCTTCTATTTCAACACTGAGCTAGAGAGCACTCGAGACTAGACTTAAGCACTCTAGACTAGACTTGAGTACTCCAGACTAGACTAGACTAGAATTAATCATTCTTACTTGGTCTTAATCATTTTCTACATTTATTTAGATCTACTATGACTAAATCTATGTACAAAAAGTCGACTATTATTCATCTCAGTGAATAAAAAAATCTCTATTCGAAACGACTTTCGAATAAATTTGGAATACATTTAAAGCTTATGTTAAACTTATTCTTCTTCAAGAAAAAAAAAAAACTAAAGATAATATAATGCTTAATTCCTGCGTTTTATGGCATTCACTCACACACACATATATCCAGATTGTATAGATAGATATAGGCAGCAGGTGCGTATATGATTTGAGTTGAAAATTTATGAAACTTTTTAATTAAGCCGCGACTAGAAGGCGGCTAATGAATTGACTGAAAGCGCATTGGCCATAAATTTTAATTATGCTCAGCGAGCACCGAGCCCAGAGATGAAACGAATCCCAGCATCCCAAGACGAGCGTCACGGCTAAGTGTGTCACACAGTCAGCGGTCACAGAAATTATGTATTCAAGAAAAAAAAAAATAAATAAATAAATGAGTTGAACCCGAGTAGAAACAAAGAAAGAGGGAGAAACAAAAACATAAATTTCAATAGCCCATGAATTCCACTTGGCACCCTCGTCGATGCCTATCGATAGTCGTTGTCTCTCGGCAGCGATCGCTGTCAGGATATGCCATTGACCCCGCTCCTAGAACACCGAGCTCAACATCCTTGTCCTCCTATATGCATGTTTGTATACACATATGTTTCTACTTATGCTTTATACCATTTTCTGGATTTAGCCAAACGGCAACGCTTCATTGGCCAGGCCGTGATATGAATGGCATTTGGCTGGGCTGGCTGCAGTCTGGCTTGGCTCGGTTTGGTTAGCAGGTGTCAAATAACCTAAGCTAAGCGCATGACTCTCTACTTATGCCTCGCATGGCCACAGACAAACTCTGGCGCTGTTTTTGTCTCTAATGTAAAAGTATCTTGAGTGCCAAACAGTTATCACACGTCAATGACTGCGAACTTGCTGTCAGACTCGTTGTCTAGCTCTGCGAAGAGCTTGTGTCTAAGACTGAACTAAGAACGAGGTGCCGGAAGCTTATTCAGGGCTAAATCTGGGTTTGAACAACTGGAGTTTTACATTGATTGAAATGTGTTTAGGTAGAAGGTTTGGTGTGTATACTTTGAATTATGAAAATGATTAATTTATAGTAGAATATAATATAATTATTATTTGTTTATATAGGTTGCCTCTTCGTTTTTTTTTTTAACAAAATTTAGTTTTTCTATTCTATAGGGTAAAAAGCGCTTACAGTTAGAATGCCTTTATACAAATATGTTCAACAGGCAGCAGATATTATGACCGAATCCACAGAGTATATATGTATATTCGTGATCAAGATCTACGCTTGAGTCATAAGTAAAAAAAATCTGTCAAAAAAACTTTGTAAAGAAATCAGTTATAATATACTGTATACAGTTATTATAGACTATATGTACTATATATCGATATGTCCAATGAAGATCCAAAAAATTTTTAAGAAATTTTAAGGAATTTATTGTATTACAAAAAAAAAATATAAATGAATAGTTTATAATATATATTGTAGAAATATTTATTGAGAACAATAAAATTAATTAATTAATTAATTTATAATTAATTAAGTAATTAATTTATAATTAATTAATTCGTCCTAACTATTAACTTTAGAAACGTTTTTATTTCCAAGCCTTATAGTTTGTTTTAATAATAAACAGAAAATATTTATCAATTCTTATTATTTTAGGGATAGTTTTTCTTAAGCTTATTTATCAATTTCATAGATTTTAAGATAAACTAAAGAAGCTGTCTGTCCGTTCTCCAGTCTTTCCGTATTTCATTCTGTCAGTCCTACCTTATGTCTTTTCGTTGCTCAGTTTGTCTAATCATAATCCTTTCATTTGTCTATCTATAAATACTCTATAGGCCTCTGACTATTCATGAGAAATACTTGTGAATTTTCTTAACTGCTCATATAGAATTTAACTCACATATTTATGGAGCCTTCCTTCGTTCAAGTTTCGTATTATAGCTACATATAAAATAGTAATACAAAGTCTCTCATCTCAATTCCGATCTCTATGCTATTTCTCTGAGCGCATTTCCTGATCAATTTGGCATCAGTCTCTCTCGAAAGATCATACGCTTTTGTTTTTTCTTTAATAAAACGTAAATCAAACAATTTGTCCTAAATAAGTCACGTCTGCATATTTGAGTTCAGGTTGGGCTTCGCTTTCGGCGGCCGTCCATTGTTTTGCCTTTTAGGCGCTCGGCTTGCCATCTTTTATTTATGAACTTGGACTGGAGCTGAATCCTTTTTTGGTCATGTGGCGCGTTCGTCGCTTGTTTATGTTCTTCTGTCTTTGTTGTTGTTGTTGTTGTTGTTCGGCAACGGTACGAGATATCGGCCGTGTTATATCTTTTGTTGTAGCTCTTAACCGATTTTAACAGGCCATAAATCTGTTGTGGTCGAAAAGCCTAGCCCAGTCGCTCAATTGCTTGGGTTGATTTAGTAGCGCTTCGCAGTTGCAACTGCAAAACAGACATTTATGGCACTTCAGATATTTGATGTCTTAAGTAAGCACACGAGCGAGAAAGAGCACAGACTCTACTTCCGGATATATATTAGTCTCAACTGATGGATTAGTTCTTCCTTAATTTAAAAGCTATTGTTTTTTTTTTTTTTTGTTTGCTCCCTCTTTCCTTAGCTTGCATGCTCGAAATTTGCGGCGAGCGTTCATAAATTTTTCACACCTTATGATTATCGTAACCTCCTCTTAAGTGGTCACGATCATCATTTAGGAGCGTGTGTGCCTGCAACATTGTAAGACCCCAATTCCAACAATCCAGAAATACTTTAATGGACTTGTGCAGATAGTAGAGCTCGGAAGGGATATACTCGATCACTTACTATGTTGGAATTCATTTATTTTTATTAAATCGATAAAAATAGATTTTAACAGAAAATATTTCTAAGTATTTTTTAAGTATAGCAACACAGAACTAATTAATTTCAATTCGTATAACATATATTTTTATATACTATAATACAATACAATAAATTTATTTAATTATCGATAAATATCGGTTTACAAAGAAAAGTATGGTATGTGGATATTCTTGATATTTAAATTTATTTATATATAATATAAAAGTTAGGATTCTTAGTAGAGAAAAGCACATAGTATAGATATATGATATCTCCAAGTCTAGTACTCCCCATGATACCACTCTTATTTGAGTCTGAGTCCAGTTCGCTGCCCACATGAAACGAAAGTTCTTTCTATACACACATAAACCTGTTCGAAGGTTTCAAGGCCTGCGTGCTGCAAATATATTTCATGAATAAAATTCCTTTTCTCGGTCGTCGACGTCGTCGTCGTCGTTGATAAGACCCCGAAAACGCTCGGTTCCAATGGCTAAGGTTCGACTGCACCGACTCGGGCTTATCGCCGTTGCGCTTGGAGGCCTTTGGGCATTTATCACCAGCACTTGCCCCACGCTGCATAGTGTGCGTGTTTCAGTTTAATGGATTTTTGCCTAATGTTTGGTCAACCCTGCTCTTCTGCTTCCCCCCTGACAAAAGCCCTCAATTGATTTGGTTTTGAAATCAGTGCTATGCTTGGGCGCCTAATCACACTCTTGACTTCAGAATATACATTGAAGAAACTTCTTTGCCAATTGAAAGAGAGGGGGAGTGAGAGAGAAAGAGTGTATGTGTGTGAGAGTGATGGGAGAATTCTTTGAAAACTTAATAATTACTTCAATGAAACCATTAACCGATAACGTCCAAAATCAGCAGCTGTGGGCGCGTTTCCTAGTACAAAAATCGAAATTATTTCTGATAAATCGAACACGATTTATACTTTATACACTTTATTAAAAGTTCAGGGAATAATTTTGATAAATTTGACTTATATATTGATATAATTTATAAAGGTTCACAAAATGAAATCCGATTAAGGGAATTTCTGAAAGTAAAAAGATAAAAAGTAATGTAGAGTAAAGTGAAGTTAAGGCTATATTTGATATATTATTTCTATGGATTTTAAATGAAGTTAATTATTTTTAGGGTAATTATTTATAAATATTATAAATAAGAAATAAATAAAATAAATAAAAGATATTTGATGTATCCAATATAGAGAATCACATTAAAATTAACTGTATTATAATATTCTAAATATGAGAATATGTATAAATAATAGTTGAATGATAATGATATATCAATTGTTTATATCATATCATATCTTCATATTTTTAACTGTAATATTCCTGTTTATGATGTATATTAGGTTAAACTATGCTCAGTAATATCTAGGATTAACTAGAGTAAATATTCTCTTTTTTTAAAAAGTGCAATAAATAAACGGCAAGTCAAACAAGTTAGAACCATGACCATTAAGATTTAATGACAGCCATGAAATACATCAATTTATTATAGCTGAGTCCAATCTTATCTCAAATTGCACAATGTCTTGGTATTTGCTGCTATAGATTTGCCTAGATTGTTATGAAATTATAAAAATGAAATATCTATAAATTATAGAAATATAGGAAATTTGACTGATGCAATAAAAAAAAATAAAAAAATAAAAAATAATAGTAAATAAAAATAAAAATAAAAACTTCTTAAATTCATAGACTCCTAACTTAAATGTAATTAGACTTCGCTGTGATTCGACTTAAAGTTTTAGTTACTCAAGATGATGCGTTTTTAACTGTTTGACCTATGACTAGACTATGAACTCATGCAGGTATATATAAAAATATATATATGTACATATATGTATATATACAGTCAGCTTGTTGACACATACTATTGCCGCTGCCTTATGGTGCAATGTAATTTAGCTGTTGTGCAAGTTTCAGCTCTTACTCTCTAGCCAAGACCCAAAGCGTCGCGACGCATCCACTCAAAAATCAACAAGTACTTAATTAAAAAAAAAAAAAACAGAGAAAACTGGGAAAACATACTATGAATCAGGATGCAGAGCCGAGCACTGCATATGCATAGCGGCTGCCCGAAGATGAAGATGAAGATGATTCTGTGATGCAGTCAAAAATGCGGCAGCTGTCGGCATGGCACATACACTTGTCACTGATCCGCTGCCCGCGGCTCTTGCCGGTCTCGATTCCAGTTTTAGCTGCCGTCCAGTTAAAGTCATAGCCCTCATTCTCGATTCATTATCTGTATGTCTCTCAGTCTGTCTCTCTCTCTGTCTGTCTGTCTCTCTGTCTTTGACCAGAGCCATTGAAACCCTTTATTTGTTAGCTGCTTTTAAGCAAATTACAGCTTTTGCTTTTGCTGTTGATGTCGAGCAGGTTAATTTGGCCGCTCTCTGCGCTGCGGCTACCTGCAGCTTGGCTGTCGCTGTCGCTGTCGCTATCTCTGCCGCCGTCGCTGCCCTTTGACGTTCTGAGCCCTCGACGTCGCCGTCGTCGTCGTCGTGGCATCCAACGTGAGTGAAAGCCGACGGCGTTGCGAATGCGTTTGCTGCTTCTCTTCTCTTGTCATATGACTGTAAAACCTGAATGTATTCATATTTTGCATACATATGAAGGGCACGATTACATCTATTCTAGTTTTCTCTTTGCAGCTCTGAATAATGAACTTAAAATAAACGTTGCTCTATTGATTTAGACCTGAAATTGTTTACAGCGAAATCACGGGGCTCAATCAGATGGTTTCATACATTTTGCATACGTATAACTTATGGAATTTCTGTTAGCGCTGTATTGGTGTTTTTTCCATCATATTAAGTGCTTACTGTATGTATTTTTTTAGAATGTGCAGTACATGAAGCATAAGCAATCTGCTACGTTCAATCACACAATAAGCCTGGCTGGAATAGTCGATTGATCAATCAGTCAATCATTGTACAATCATTAACTGATAATAATTTATGAATGATTGATTCACTAATTAATTGAATAGCTAAACTGGATCCTCTCAGTCAGCCAATACGTAAGTCATTTAATCAATCAGTTAACCTGACTATGAGTCAGTCAATCAATCAATTGAATAATCAATCAGGTAATCAATCCGTTTATCAAAGGCGAACAAGCAATCAGTTAACTAGTAAGTTTTTCGCTTCATAAGTCTAACAATCAGTCTCTCAGAAAGTAAATCTGTGTTTGAGTCGATCAATCAGTCAATCAATTTCTAACTAAAGAGTTTCAATCTATCACTAATGATAATAAAGTAAAAGTTTAATTAATAAATGACAGATCAATCAGTTAACCAGTAATTCACTCTGTCAGTCAGTCAGTTACTCTCCTAAGAAGCTTTTGAGCTATCAATCATCCATCAATCAGTGAATCATCTAATATATAAATGAGTCAGCTCAATCAGTTAATCAGCTAAGTAAGTTAGTCAGCTCAATCAGTTGATCAGTTAAATAAGTTAGTCAGTCACTCAGTAAGCCAGGGAATCAGTTGATCAACTCAGTGAGTTAGTCAATCAATCAGTCAACCAAGTAATGTCAATCAGCCAGTCTACTTCTCGATCAGCTACTCAATCAGCCAATAGTCAATCAATCAGTCAGAACTAACAGTATGCATACATTCAATATATATACAAAATTGTATTAAAATTCAAATGCTAGCTTGAATCAAGTGCTTTTCTCTCCCTCCTCTCGAGTAAGCGCACGCTTGCAATAAATATATATCACTGACTGCAAAAATAAAGAAGGCTGCAACGGCTACCAATCTCCGAGCCACTAACCAGACAAAGTCCAACGGGTTGGCAACTTGCAGCCAAGTCAATTGGCCTCGTACTCGTCCGTCTCCTGGTCGCTCGGTCCCGGGTGCCATGGGTATAGTCGATCGTTTGACTCTGACTCCGCCGACGTACGGTTAAACGCTTCACCTGTTCGCGCAAGGCGTTTGCTTTTGCCTGCCATAACTCTACCTCTCTGCGCTCTGCGCTGCCCCGCCCAGCACCGTCCCGCGCCGACTGGGTTTGCCAGCTTGACTTTTGCAACCAAGAGGCGTTAGTTATTAAAACAACAACTGCGATCGGCGAACAGCGAACAGCGAACGGAGAGCCGAGAGATGTGAAGTCTGGGACCTGGGGGTCTGCATTAGTAAACGCGCGTGCTTCCTTGCCTGGTTGGCTGCCGGTTGAAAACTCGTTTCGATTATGAAAATTCCAAGCATTAATAACTCTGTTGCTCGATTGCGCTTTTTGAGACGGCAACGGGCGGCAAACTTGCTACAAAAATTTCTGTGCTATAAATAAAGCAAACACAAAACAGAAAAAAAATAAAATACATGAATATACTCATATATAATATACAAATATATATATATGTATATCTGTATATAGTTTCATAAAGAGGAAACTCAAAATTCGTATCTTAACTGCCAAATGCATAAAATAGCCAACAGTAGCTGCCTAAAGTGGCTAAAATAAAAACACTATCTTCATATTTTTGCCCCCTTTTAAATGCCCGCTCATTGGAGGCAAAGAAGTTTCTTGGTTTTGAATAAGATTTTTAAACTGTCTATAACGCTCTCTTAGTTCTATAAATATACAAACTTTTAGACAATCAAAAACAATTTTTTTTATATATATAAATTTTTTTTTTTTTTAGCGTGCATTGCTTAGTCGCACATACCCGAACGCAACATTTTGACTTGCTTCATATGCACTTGTAAGTATTTTATGTCGTTTGTCAGCTACGGGTTACAGAGACTTGCTAATAATTACAACAACCACAGCAAGTTTTCATGCAACACGCAACACTGGTCAACAAAGATGCAGCTGGATGTGTGGCCAATTAAAGGAAGAAAAATTCAATTCAAATTTAAAATTTGTTTTATTTATTTAAATAATGTATTTTTGTATATTTATTACATTTAATTTTTGTTTTCCAAATAATAATAATAAATGATGCAAATTTAATTCAATTTAAAAATAATAAATAAAAATAAATAATAAATAATAATCAATAAATAAATATAATAAATACTCAAGAATAAGCACTATAATTAGTATTTAATATTAATTTAATAAATAACATTTATTAAACAATCTATATCATATTTTGATTTTATCTTTTACCTAATACATTTCGAGTTACCAATAGGTCAACTAGAGACAAAAGAAAGTTTCTAAAGAAATATTCATTCGAAAGAACAATAACTTTGTATTTTAGTAAACTCTAGGCTTATTTTGATCAAGATAATATGTTAAGCATAGACTGATTATTATTAATATATTTTAACAATCCAAAATCAAGCAGGTATTTCCTTAATTAATATACTTAATTACATTTATAGTTAATTAAATATTATAATTTATTACAACAAATTTACCAAAATATATTATAATTTATTTCAAATAAATATTATAATTAAATACAATTATTTATTATAATTTACAATAATATATTATAATTTATTTAAATTAAATATTATAATTTTATGCAATTATATTTATTCATAATTATAGTTTAATATATTTTTAAATTATGTAAAATGAATTAACAAACTTTTCTCTAATAAAAAATTGTATAATTCCAATAAAAATTCTCTCCTTGTTCGACAGTGTTACCTGTTAACCTGTTACCACCTGCTAGCTTCTAGTTGTTCGCCGTTGCTGTTATTGTTTTTGTTGTTATTACCTTGTTTCTTCTGCTGCGTCGTCGTCCTCTGCTTTATCTGCCACTTTTGAGCTAAGGTTCATTGCAATTTCTATGCAAATTTATCTAATTTTTTACGTGTTAAATTTATCCGTGTGTCTGCTGCATGTATTTGTGTATTTGTGTGTAGTTTTTTTTTTCTCTTCTTTTTCCCGCACGATAGTTAATCGTATGTATAGTGGGCATGTACACAGGTATAAATGTAGCTGTTGGGGTTGGCAGTTCGTTTATAAAAGCAATTCATACATATTCATAATGATAGCGAGCAGATTTCATGCCAGCTAATTGCTCACTGAGCTGCTCTATCAGATGCCCACCTGTTGCCGTAGCAGCCAGCTTTGGTCAGCCAACGGCGAATTTCATAAAAATGTGTTTATACAGACATATACTACTAAATATGGCTAAAACTAATGGCGTTAGGTATGAATCATGAAATATTTGTGGCTATTATTAAAAGCGCGTGAGAAGCTTTGCCGTCTATGAATTAAAAATTTTAATTTAAAATACATTTTGTGATCTATTTCGAAAGTTAACAGGTGTGCTGAGCTGTGAGTGAGTGTGAGGGAACTTTATAAATAACTGAACCGATTAAAACTGAAGGGATAGTTGAATTGTCAATATCTATATAAAAGATAACATTTATGTCTTTAAATATTTATATATTCTTGAGTCAAGAGTCAAGTTGATCTAAATATGAATCTAAATACGCCTATCTTAGAATTGCAAGTACTAGCTAGACACTAAAGTAAGATTTTCATACAAATGTCTATCTATACTATATCCACAAATTAATTTCATATTATTATTATATTATTATATATTTAATTTTAATGAAACTTAATGAAATTCGAATTTGTATTAAATTTGATTGATTTCAAGACAAGAAATCGAATGTGTTTAAATTCGGCTATATATGCGTCTGAGGTTTACACAAAATAGAATCAAATTTCTCTATTCCTCCTTTCTCGAATTTTTAAATACAACTTTCCGTATTTCCTACACGTCTACTCCTTACTTAACCTATATTATATTTTTTACTTTATTTTTAGCATGCTCTTAATTTGTTTAACGTTATTTACGCTATTGATTGCATTAGTTCGACTTAGCTAAATGCAGAAAAACAAACATATTAACGCTTTTAATAATAAGAATAGTGTGGCCTATTAGCTACACTTGCGTGGTGCAAACAGGTGTTGCCAAGTCAAAAACAATGTAGAAATATCAAAAAATATATTGAAAAAGGGTTGATATGTATAAATAATATAACTAGTATTATATATAAGCATAAACTGTTAATAAAATAATATTTATATAGTATTGCAGCATGGATTACCCAGGTTTAGTTGTTGAAAATAATGAATTGTTAATAGAACTTATATCCAGAACTGGGAAGAGTTTTTATAGCTGTAAATATATAATATATACATATATGAATGTATTCAAAATAAAATTTATTTTATTAGGAATTGTTTATTTTAATATTAATTTTAATTGTTTTTCTTTTTTTTTTATTTAAACCATTTCAAGTACTTATACCTATATCTATTCATATACCGCTAAACAGTCTTTTACATGAGTTACCTGTGGCTGTATTGTCTGGCTGCGAGTGCATTCCACAGCTAAAGGCTTCAGTAGGCAACGTAACAATGCTAATTTGATGCACCGCCAACGCTAAAGAGTGGGCGTGGTCGAGAGCTGGGTCTGTGCATAGAGGAACCAGAATGGGCACGGGCTCTGACTCTGACTCTGCTTCTGACTCGGGCGCACAGCTGCCCAATTCGAGCTAACGGACTTTGCCAGTTACCAGGGGCAATTGGACGCAATTGAACGTTCAATTATCCATAGCCAAGACAAAGACTTTTAGTTGCGCTAGCTCTGCGAGACTTGCCAGCGACACAGTTTCTATACCCTAGCAGAGGATATTATAGTTATTATATGATATAGGTCTGTAAGAAATATCTGGTATCATGATCTATTTACTTATTGGGCAGTCGTGGAAAGAGTATTTGAAATGCGGCCTGAACTGTTAGATTGCTTTCAGTGCTGCCACAGACACTCGTTAGGTGGCACGAGTCATGCCTCATCCACTTGCCACGCTGATAAATGAATGTTAATATTGTGGCTGCTCCTGCACTTAGCTGTTTACTATTCTGACCCATTTCAAAGGAGCAGTCAAACAAGCCGGAAATCATTTCATTGGTCTGGGTTGCAAGTTAGAAGATGAATAGATGTATGTTTAGAGAGTCATGTATATATATATATACATATATGTAACTATATGTGTGACTAGCTCAACACTAATTAATTGTATAATTGAGTAGATCCCTTACAAAACTCATATATAGTATCAAAACTACATTTTATTGCATTGTTATGCTGTTTCATGAAGTCAAAAAAGGTGTATAGTTTTGGATACCAGTGCGCTAACTTGTGCAAATTAAAACTAAAGATTAGAAATTTGAAACATTAATTCATTTATTCTCTTTGGGTAGGCTGTCTAGAATGGATAGATATGTATAGGAATATAGAAATTAATAGCTTTTACCCGACTTGCCATGATATTAGTATCTATTTACATATACCACCAAGCGGCGTAAGTATGTACAATTGATGTGGTATATTGTATATAGATTATATATATACTATGTACTATTTAGTATATATATAAATATATTCTAAGTGGTATATAGTACATGCTATATAACTCATGAACTGTATATACTTACGCCCTTTGGGCATGCCGAATTGGGCAACAGCTGTTAATTTTCCAGTTTTAAAACTAGAACTCTAAAATCTAGCAAGTGGTTTACTGCTAACCTTTGCTACGGATCAACTTTAAAAAATAAAATAAATAAATTAATGTATTATATATAAGTATATGCGTAAATATGTCTCTTATAAGCCTGGCAAATCTGCAAAACCTATCTATCACATCAGCAAGCTGTATAGGACTGATCCTTTTTAATGATCAATGTAAAGATTATGTAGTTAGTAAACTAATTATAGGTATGTATATCAAATAAACACTTTTTACACCATGATCGAGTATTATGGAGTCGACTTCGTACGACTGCTACATTTCAACTGCTTGCCCTTATTATATACACCATTCACAGATTAAGTTTCCGGGAATTTTTTAAAAAATGTTGTTCATGATATTAATATTTGATACCCAAACAAATTTAAGGAGTTTCATGAAATTTATATAAATAATAATAAGTTTAGATTAAATGAAAACGATACAAGTAATCAAAATTTGTATTAGCTGCAAATAAGCTAAAGATTCCAAGCTCAATAAGGCATATACCGTACATATACATACTGGATGGTAGATATATCTAAAAATGTGGTAATCCGCCTGCTTCTTCTGCCCGCCGTTGACAGCACAGTTTCTTAGCCCATTTTATGGATAGAGCGTATTAATAAAAGAGAAACAGCGAGAAATGAGCGGGCATGGAGAAGATCATTAATGCACAGTTAAGAGCCTCCGGCTTCAGGGCTCTCAGGTTTCGCCAATGTATCTATAGACAGCTATATACTATTTCTATGCATGTCAGTGTGTGCGTATGTGTGTGTGTGTATAATGTGTGATAAGTAAGTTTTGTTATAAGGCTACAGATCTTTTACGACTTTTGCAGAGTCCAAGCAGATTAGTGGATGCTGCTGTTGTTGCTGCTGGTGAAGGGGCTGCGCCTCTGCTTAGTTAGTTAAGAGTTAAATTTGAACCTGTTCTTTTGGTTACAGTTGTCGCTGGGACGCTCGCTCCGCGCGATCTTCGTGCTCGGTATTATTAACGATCATTATGAGGTTTTAACTTAAGTGGTCAATTAACATTTGCATGACTGAAATCGGAATTGGAAATTAGTGTTTAACTAATTTATGCGTACAGCAAAATAAACTCCTAGCGCTCAAAGAGAACAGGCTTGACAGCTCTCCGGCCTCCGATCGCTGGGCTCTGGGCTCTGGACTGTGGGCTCTCGGCGGCTGGTGTGTTGGCCCCAACTCGGACACAGGGCCACGTAGACTTTGAGGCGGGTTCATTAGACCTCGAAGACGGCTGCATTTTTAATTAAAAAATGTAAGAAACGAACAAAAAGTAACTAAATCAGCTGCTTATAGGGCCTTGACTCTGATCGTTTCCAATTGTCGTGATCGAGCCGATGAACATTGGTATTTTTATGTCTAATTGAAGTAGTTTAAACCAACTCTATTTATATATCAATCTATCTATATCTCTAATTTATTCTGTAAATTTGACAGCTGAGTCAATTAATGTAGCCAGGCTTTTTCGTTCATTTATACGCCGAAATCTCGAGAACTATTTTAATTATATAATTAAAATTTTGGATTTAGGATTTGGATCTGGAAATAGGTCAATCAAAATTTCTGAAATCTTTAAAATATGTATTTTATTTTAAGAGCGTGTTCTTCTCTTTCTTATATTACTTGTAAAAGTGTTTTTATTCTTCAAATATTTGATTGTAATATAATTATCTGTATTGAACAATCTCTAAATTATATTAAAACAAAATTAGTTCTTTTTTTTTTAATGTTAGCATAAATCTTTTTTGATCAAAATTTGGGGTTTTTCTATACAGCTAACGAGTGAGTACTCGAAGTCAGAGGCGCCAGCCACAATCGCATCCGAGTTCGAGTCCGAGTCCGCGTCTAATATAACTTTATCAATAGCTAATGTTTGCGATTAGATACTTACCGTGCGGTTCTTTAGCAGTTCACTTAGAGTCCATGATTAGATACACTTGGCCCCATGATTAGATACCCTACGTAGTGGCCAAACGGTGACCAAACAAATTTTCTGCTGGAATGTACAATAATTTCAGAGCCTCGCAGATAAGATGCGATCAGAGTTGGGCTAAAAAGCCACGTCTCAACTATATTTTTCAAAGATGAATGAACGAAAGGAATTCTCGTTATAGCTATAATATATTTGATATATTTACTAGGTTAATTAGAGTCGGAGTTGTTGAAGTAGTTTGGATCGTATTGGTTGATACAAAAACTAATTTTGATATTGAATAGTCAGATTAATGTTCAGTTGGAACTGGATTATGGCAGTGGTCGTGGTCGTGGTTGCCAGGCAGAGACCGGCATTATCTTTGACGCATGGATATCGAGTGGTCTCTGGTCACATTTTTGATTAACAGCAAACCAATCGATACAATCACTAACCCTCAACGGGCCAGCACTCAACTCAACGCCCTGCAGTCGTATATATATTGAAGTGTTTTCCTATCGTTATATGATTTTCTATTTGCCCGAGTTTGGATTCTTGATAGGGTTATGAAATGGCTGGCTGCTTTGATAGGGGCGTTCGGCCGGCTACTCTTGTGGAGAGCGAGTGTTATATGATTCAGACTTTGATAAGTAATTTCAAAATTGCAAATTCATTTGAATTGTGAAATTATAAGATGAAAAAACTAAATAAATAAATAAAAATAAAAATTCGTTTTAGAGCTAAGAGAACCTTGTGAAACTTATACAATTTTATGCATTATAGGAAATATTCCATGCCGTCTTAACCTACATTTGGATACGGTTCAAACGTATTGCAATCTAACGGTATATCTATATATATAACATTCAGCTATATCAATAGCTGAGCTTAATTGCTTCAAACTTTGCTTTTGATTGAAACGTCACGATGATTTGGAATTTGGAAATATAATAAGTTCGAATGCCTGACCGTCGCCTGACTGGCAATGTTCTAGCATTAGAGAAGAGAGCTAGAGAAAAACCCAGAGTGTGCCTTCTTCATTAGTATCGCTGCTAGGTTCATTAATAGGTGTTATATTCGTTCCGGTTATGTATCGACGTTCTCTTGGTAACGCTTGGTAACGTCTCGACGGGGCGACCGCAACTAACATCCATTGCAATGCCGCACTTAACGTATATTTTTTGGTTTCCTTGATTAGATTTTCCCAACCACCCCAACCCAAACCCTAACCACCCTAGCCTCAACATCTAGTTGGCTTTGCTGACAAATGGGAAGCACTGTGCGGTTGAAGGTTGAGTGCGTTGTAAACCGTTTACAGCCCATACTCCAGTATTTTTAGTGTCTATTATCTGAGCTGTAGACCATATACTACACATATATGTCACACATATATATGCGTATGTCTATATACATGTGGCATAGTCTCAACAGTTGGTTGTCGTTTACTCTCTTGACAATTGGCTTAGTTGTTTAGCTATTTGACGACTGAATGCCTTTTACCTCGTTGTCAAATGTTTGACAAGAGCAGCAACACCAATCTTATCTTGAATCGAGCTGACCAGGCCATAGATGAGTACAGCTAGTTGTTAGCTCATCTCCAGTCAGTGAACAGACAAACAGTTAGCTGCTTAGCTGTCTACACAGACAGACACAGTTAAGTTCTTTATAAACTTCTGAATGGAATGCAAAGGTCTTGAGACTCGAGTGATTAGCAAAGATATATTGAATATGTTTCGTAAATATATGTAAAGAAGAGGTCAATAATTAGGCAGACATTGAAATAATAAAAGATTCTTTAAAAAAATACGTATCATTAAACATTTAATTTGAACTGTTGTTTACCTGAACACACACACACACTTATACATACATTTATAGAGAGGCCTGGTGTCATCGAAGATCTTTCTCTTAACTGATGTCATCCAAAATTGACACGCCTCTAAACATGATTTTGAGCAAATTCTGTATATTTCTTTTGTAAACGAACAGGATTCGAACCGTGGGGAGGATTTTTATTTTTTAATTTTTGTATTGTTTTTTTTTTTCAATTTTTTTTTTTTGCTTCAATGATGGATAAGGACACGGACGACATCTTTACCTGACAGTATTAGAGTTATTTAAAACAAGAATCTAATGCTGCCCGGTAAGATGTGAACAGATGTCCTAGCTTATAGGCAATCAATCGCTGGTAAATATTATTTGGATTACTTTCATATTATTTTTTTTTAAATTTCTTTATTAAATTATTTAACACAATTGTTTATGTGGTGACATATTGGCATCTGAATGCAAATATCCAAACACCAATCAACTTTCTGTTTTCTGTTTCGGTTTCTGTTTTTTTACGGGTGTGTTTCCGACGCCAACGGCGAAATTCTACTTTGGACCGGAGAGCGCGAACGTGATGGCCACGGGGGAGAGGATGGAGAGCATATGAAGAGGCTAAAAAAGCAACGCCTACCAGCGTGTATAACAATTTGAAATGGTGCACAGTTGGTGTACTGCACACACACACACACTCGCACACATGTGTGTGTGTGTGTATGTGTGCATGAACGTTGGCACTATTATTGTTGATGTATTTATAATTAAATCGACGACGTTGGCGCCAGTCAACAGTAACGCGATTTGTTGGTTACGCCAAGCACACACACACACACACACACAGTTTGATTGCTGTAAATAAATATATGTATGTATATGTGTCCATACATATATAGAGTAAGCGTCGATCGGTTATTTGTGTAATGGATAAACGTTAATTGAATATTTACACTTTGGTTTTTGACACCGGAAACACACACACACATATGTATAAGACGCACTCACACACGTGTACGCTTTGGGCGCGCAGCGGCTGGCACTGGTGCTAACCGTCTTGATCGAGCACCAAATAAGAATTGAGAAACGCGATAGAAAACTGAGAAATAGTCGGGCGGAAATTCAAAATCTTTTTGAAATGAGCTAACAGCGCGGCTCGAACAGCTGAATGTTAATGTTAACACACAAGTGTTCGGCATGCAACCGGTTGCGACACAACATCGAACCAGCGGAACAGACTGATTTGTTTGACAACAAAATTTATTACTCTAGCTGTTATTCAGCTCAAATAGAGCAACAGAACACAACAGAATAATAGTTCGTTTATAGCTTATTTTAATTACTTGCTAGAAGCAGAAACTGAAAGAGCAGAGAGATATAGTGTTAACTCAGAATGGCTCGTTCAGAGTAGCGAACAAGAGTGCTTCGAACCAGGCGCAACATCGAACCTGTTACTTGGCGTGTTTGACAACACTTATGTTAACTGACTGACTGGTGCTAAATTCGCTGATGCCGATTATATTAATTTTATAGATATAAAAAATAGAAGTAATATTAATACAACAATATTGAATTTGGATTTGGAACAATCTATCTCTATTTTATAGTTCATTTGAAAAAATATGTACTTGACTTCTAAGACTGATTTGTATTTCCAGGAATCTGGCTGATTTTTTGGCGGGCTTTTCTTGGCCTTGAAAAATATTTGGGTTCAGTTCAACTAACTTAAGCCTAACTGAGTCAAGTGAAATGAATTACTGTCTAAACTACTAGGGATTACCTGCCTTATCACCTTATGCTTCATCGTATAAAAGTTAGTTTAATTATTGGACTGTGATTTCAGGTTTATTTCCATCAATGTGCTGGAAGCTTTTCGATTTGCGTAGAATTCATGTTAATTATAATTTGATAAATGTGCTTAATTGCATTTAATTATTTAGTTTTTGGTTGAAAGCCGTCGGATGGCGTTAAGGCTGCAATTCAGCACGTGTCAAGGGTCAAAGTCCGCATTATATATTTATATAATTTACGTCGATTTTCCATTTATTTATTTTTAATTTCTGGAAATGTGTGAAGCACGCCTCGCCGCTGTACGAAGGTGTTAAAATCCTGAGTACACACACGGACACGCACACGCACGCTCGCACATGTTCGCACACGTTCGCACACAGAGACAGAGAATGCGAATCGATTTAAAGCTGGATGCATTTAACTGTATTTGTTTGTGGATTTGATTTCATTTGCAAACACTCTTCGATTGATTCAATTGACCGCTTTGACGCACTTGTTGTCAGCTGATGATTTTCGTATGAGTTTCATAGTTTTTGCTATTCGATCGTTGATGCTTGAATTCCCTTTTCCTGCTGAAGTTGAGTTGCCTGTTTCATTATGTTATTTGAATTAATTTAAAACGATTTCGTTTGGCACCCGGGTGGCAACATGAAGTTGAAGCTTATTTTATTTTGTGTATATATTTTTATTTTTTCTGTTTTTTTTTTTATGCCTCGAGAGACGAGCGAGCAGACGTCCAACAGGGCACGCGGCACACGATCAACTGTAACGGTAAAAATGGAAACAAGTTTGATATAAAGTACAAAAGTTAAGTTCCAAGTACAACAGACTGTCGTCTCTGTTAAGCTTAACAGTAACATGTTGCAGAGCTAAGCTAGAGCAAACGCTGTTATTCAATTACATACAAATAGGTCTCTCTTCGCAACGCGGTTGCGAACAAGAGAGAGCACCTTTTCCTTCTCCCTCTGTCCTACCTCTCACTAGACACGCTGTGCGTTTTATTTGTTGTCGCATTTCTATTAGTTTGACATTTGTTTTTGCTTGATGTTGTTGCCCTAAACTACAGCCATCTCGCTTCGCCGCACACACAGCGGCCGGCCTGCGTCGTGCTGTAGTCGTCCTGCTCACAGCACACATGTTGCGACCGCATGGTTTCTGTTTTATGTTCGATCGTTCGTCTGTTCGGCTGTTCGTCTGTTCGTCTGCTCGCCGACTCGCGCTAGGTTGCTCTGTACACATGCATGCGAACAGCGTGCTGCGTCGCTGCTGGCTCTGTAAAAACAACAAATACTCTGCATTGGCATAACTCCAAATGTAAGCATTCTCCGAGTCGAGCTTCTGTACTGAGCGCGGCGCGGCTATCCAAGCACTGTAACTCTTCTCGCCCAACCAATGACATGTTCACTCAATTAATGAGAGCAGCCCAAATTCGTCTTTGTACCCTACCCCGCCCAACGCACACACACGCACAAACACTTACGCATACACGCCGCAAACTAATTCAGGTTTGATTTGGAGCGTTTTTGGTGGGAAACTCAGGCAGCCAGCGGCAGTCGCAAATTGTGTTCCTCACCTAACTGGACAATATTTAAAGACCCTAATTGATATAGTTTTGGACAGCTTGAGAAATGATTTGTGCTACATACGCAAGTACACATACAGACACATGTTTGTGTGTATTCCATACACACATCCATACATATGTGTATGTACATGTTTTTAGGTATATGTTTGAGCATACATACATACGTGTGTATGTATGTAATTGTGTACATGTGTTTGTACATTTGTATTAGGTTTGCCAAATATCGCATTCGGCATATTTTTGCTTTAAGCATAAGCAAATACATGCCTGCGTCCGTGTATATGTATGTGTGTGTATAAGAAGAAGAGTGGTAGGCTCTCACACTGTCATCGTCAACCGAAACTCACAAATTGTTGGGTTTGAGCAGCATGTTGTTGCTTTAGCCGCCGCTGCTGCTGCCGCTGCCATTGTGCCGCTGCCTTTTAGTTTCATGAGCAGGAGATCATTGTCAGGTCCGGTTCTCAATGTTTTTTTCTTCGTCTTATAGCACATACACACACTTCGTACACTTCGTATCTACTGTGCGTAAAAGTCTCCTGTAGTTTTTTAATTTCAATTTTTTTTTTCGCTTGCCTCATTTCGTGGCCCCTTCTCAACGAAAGCCCTTTGCCCATTCCAGCCGGACCTGCTTCTGCTTCTGCGTCTCTGTGTCTTGTCTCTTGTTTGCCGTCTCTTTCTTTCGTTCATTGCTCATGAGAATTCACCCCGCGGCAGCTAATTAAAAACGCAGTATTTTCGAGGAGGGATGCGTGAGGAGCTCTGAAATGTTCACGAAATTTCATTCCTGATCCTTACGAGCAACAATTTGTTCTTCATTTCAGCTTTTCCATTTGGATTGATTCTGATAAAAGAAAATATCAATTAACGGAATATATTGTCTTTATAAGATACAAGAATATATAAATTAAGTGTACTATATATAATAAAAACAAAATCCAAATAAATGAAGTATATTGTCTTTACATAAATAAATTTACATTTCAATAAAACTTCAAGTCAATTTATAATTTTAAATTAAACATTAATGATATTAATATAATACATACATATATTATGTAATATTATAATAATATATCTAATATATTACAAATTCATAATTAGCATTCCATAATATAAGAATTTAAAATATCGTAAAATAATATATAATTTCCATAAGCTTAGCTAGAGTTATTAGTAAGTTTTTGATAAACAATTCGATAATTTATGGGAGTGACTGACTAGAAGATACCCTCAACCTCAATCTGCTCTTTCAATCATTTACATACACATACGCATAAGAACACGCTCGCGATGCATTGTGGGCTTTACTATGATGCGATAAATTATGGCTGTTATTGAATAACTTTTGTTAATCAGAAATATGATTTATATTCTGTATTATAATCTGAATGGAATGCATGGTATATGTAACAGGCAGAAGAAGGTGTGGTCGAGAACACAAAATATATAATTTCATGATAAGGCACAGTCCAATCAGTATATCAGTCTGTCCGTTTGTATCCATAATAACTAGATAACTGAAATACCTAGACATCCCAGATCAAGTTTTTGTTTTTGTTTCTCAAAATCAAATTTTCTAATATAGCCAAATCTGTACATTTCTACAGATATAAGCTAGACTGTAGCGAAAATCGGACAGACATCTTCTAGTTAGGCTAGGGTAGGTCGTGGATCGGAAATTATTCCTATCATGTCCTATCATATCTAGTTCAAAGCTCTTGGTCAAAAATTGAGCTTTTTAAGTGCCAGAAATAAATAATGCCTATCTTATAATAGTATTCATAATACCTAACAGATTAGTTTCTGAAGAACTATATGGAGCTATGTTACAGAAACTTTTGTAAGAATTTCCTTGACAGGTGCAAAAACATTTCTCTACACAAGTGGACCGTGTCGGCGTCAAAACTGCATATAAAAGGCATTCCTATGGCTGCTACTAATTCAGTTAAGACTGTTGCATTAGTGGGACAAGTGAAAGTATCATGAAGCTGTGCCTAAAGGTATTGAGCCTGTTGAGCTTGGTGTTGTACGCCAGTGCGTTGGTCCACTATACCAAAATGGATAAGGGAGGTAAGGGTGAAAAGCCACCAATGCGCATTACTGGAATCAATTAAATTTAACGCGTCTTAGCCAACGGATGCAAGCCCAAAGCAGCGAATGCAGCTACAGCAGAGGCAGCACCGGCAGCACCGACAGCACCGCCAAAAACGCAAGGAAGAGCAGACGATGCAGCACCAGCGGGAGGAGCACCAGCGGGAGGAGCACCAGCGGGAGGAGCACCAGCGGGAGGAGCACCAGCGGGAGGAGCACCAGCGGGAGGAGCACCAGCGGGAGGAGCAGCAGCGAAAGAAAATGAAGGGGGTGGAGCACCAGCGGAAGGAGCACCAGCGGGAGGAGCACCAGCGGGAGGAGCACCAGCGGAAGGAGCACCAGCGGAAGGAGCAAACGGTGGTGCTGGTGGTGAAATAAAAGTGGGTGAATTTGCGAAAGATGAACATACTTGCGGAGTCAGCGTGTGCCAAAATACCGAGGGAGACGCTATAGTTTTTTAGTAAGTTGCTCTCAAATCGGCGTACTTCCAACTATGATCAAACATGACCTTCAAATATATTCTTACACAAAATAGTTGTCAGAAGCCGGCCCCGTTCGAGCTGTGTAATACCGATGGAGTGTCCACAGGAACACCGTTTCCGGAGTGCTGTTGGAAGTGCGTAGCTTACACTGACTGCGAAGAAACAGACGGATCCGGAAGCGGAAGCGGAAGCGGCGAGGGAGCTCCAGGAGGTGCTGAGGCTGGTGCAACAACTGAGGCTGCTGCAACAACTGCAGAACCTGCAGGAAGAAGCGGCAAAGCGATGATTCCAGCACAAAAAAACAAGCCCAAAAAAGGGAAAAAATTCGGAAAAGGAGTGAATTAATAACCAAAAAGTAACAAAATATTCCAGACCGAAAGGAAACGCAGGCAGAATTATTTTGTTTTGACGTTTTAGTAAAACAATTTAAATGACGATTTATTAGAAGCCAAATGTTTTAATAAACTCTCAATATGGTTAAATAAATAAATAAATAAAAATAAATTCAAAAAATATTTATTTGATAAAATACTTGAAACAATTTGATTTTCTTTGATCAGTATTTTTGTATTTTATTTAAGTTGGACTGATCTACATATATGATAAGCCTATATCTACAATGATGAACTATATTCTGATAGATGATGGTTTTATATTATGATCAATAAATATAATGATGATCTTATATTATGATTGATCTATGTGATGTTTAATCTATTGATCTAAATGATAATTGATCAATTCAATGATATAACTATGTTTTGATTGATCTATTTTATGATGGATCTATACATCGATCGATATATTATTGTATTATATTTTATAAAAGTAATGATTGGCCCATGTTATTATTGATCAATTAATGAAGAATCTATATTTTGATTGATCCATACATTGATAGATTCATTTATGATTATGATTATAGGCTCAGGCTTCGTGTATTCGCGAAGTTTTCATGATCAGCCTTAAAAACTTGCTCAAAGCAGAACTCACTCGAGCTGCTCTGCTAGATATGGTTTATCTTCTGATCATGAGTTAGGGATTCTAGATGTGAAGCTGTGAATATATTGATTGATCTATCTTTAGAATAGGTCTAATAGTTTTATCTATTCATAACTGGAGTTAGGTAAGATACATTTTATATCTTTAAGGCTCTACCTTCTTGCGATCAGAAATAAATTACAATATTTCTAGTAGTGGTAATAGTATTTAGGTCATATATAAGGAAAACCTTATCCCACATATTTACATATTTAATTATAACGTGCTGAATTTTTGGCAAATAAAGTTGGTATCTGATCAAATAGTTTATAATATAATATATATATTTACCAAAACCCTGAATAGAATTAAATATTAAGTAGAAGATAATATACATATATTTTTAGAAAATGTCAACAGCATTATATATACAAAATTGAAGGACGACAGCTCTAAGGTTGTGAAAGATATTACACTATATATATTCAGAAAACGTCTAAGATATTATATCTCTATAACATAAGGATACGAAGTCTACTCCATTATTTTTAGTAATCTGCTTAGCACCTAGTAGTAAAATAACTATTTATATATATGATTTCCGATTTATATAGAAGGCAAACCCTTATCGTAGATCTGTTGCCCATTGCATAATTAGCTCGAATGAAATATAGAATAGAATTTGAGATGAATAACAACTGCCAGAACTTGCAGCCGTTTAAAATTTCTTGCAATCAAATACATCTAATACTTATATACAAATATATAGAATAGAATGTGCGATGGGCTGGGCTGGGTCGGCTAATGGGTGTCGAGGGGCTGGTAGCTGAAATGCTGTTGGTTTCGCCGCTTCCTATAGGAGCTGGCGGCCTTCTGCTTGGCCTCGACGGCGGCGCAGGCCGCCCGGTAGGCTGCCTGCTTGGTCTTCTCGTAGTCGTCGCGAGCGCTGTCCAGCTGCTTCTGGAGCGCGTTGAGGCGATTCTTGGCCGCCTCGAGCAGCTGCACCTTGGTGGTCATTTCCTGCTGGGAGCCGAGCGCCACTGACTGGATGTTGGCCAAGTTGTCCTTGACTGTCTTGTGCAGGGCTGTGAGTGCCTCGAATTGAGTGGTGGCAGCTCGAGCTGCCTCAATGGCGGCGTTCATGTTGGCCTCCGTGTTCTGAAGCGAGGCGGACTCCTCTTCGACAACGGCGTGCGCCTCCTGCATCTCCTGCTCCAGCTGCTGCACAACCATCTGCTTGCCGGTGAGCGCCGCCTCGGCGGCCTTGGCCGACTGGAACGCCTTCTCGGCCAGCTCCTGCTTGATGTGCTGGGCGGCCATTTGGCCGGCCGCCTGCTGCGCCTCGTTGGCCGCCTTCGCATCCTGCGCCGCCTTCACGGCTATGCTCGAGCTCTTCTGCTTGGGATCGCCGGGCAGGAAGATCTTCTTGACATCGCAGCCCTTAGTCATCTCGTCGTTGCACTTATTTGCGCCATTGGTGCCACCACCTCCAGTTCCACCTGAGCCACCCGCTCCTCCACCGCCAGCCCCGCCTCCACTCGTGTCAGTGTCAGCCAGGAGATTTTGCCCATCCATTGCACCGTCGATAGCCGCAAAGTCCGAGTAGAGATTTGCAGGCCACGCCAAACGTTTGCGCTGCTGCCGCTGCGGATGCGGCCGTAATTTGCTAGAGCTTGTCCCTTGCTTATGCCAAGTACTTACCTTAACGACTCGATAGCCAAGGGTGTTCATGTTGGGGTACAGCACAGACATTGCGAGCAATAGCCAAAGGCATGCGCTTTGTATTCGCATGGAGGCAGATATTACAAGCCAGCCAGTTGCTTGACGTGCTAGGCATGTGCTCGAAGCTGCTTTGATTTTGATGCCAATGAAATCGATTTGTCCAATTCCCGAACCATCAATCAAAGTGATTCTTCCCCAGCAAACTTCTTGCATAATTAGTCTAGGGATATGCAGCTCTAGCTGGAATACATTTGTCTTTCAATCTCTCAATCGATTGACAACTTCGTCTGTGTTGTTGTTTATGTGTTTTATTTTGAAATAAATCCAATCAAATGACAAAAAACGAAAATAATCAAAGCAATCGATCCGTAGACTGCAGACATCAGACTGAAGGTGGGTGCAACACTTTTGTTTATGAATATGTACGCAAGCAAGAGTCGAGACTGCTCGACTAGGAGATACCCTGAACTCTGTGAAGAGCTTATATCCGTGTACGGTGTTAAAAACACGCCTAAAAACGAATTCGAGTTATCGATAAATATCGATAAAGCAGAAAGGGATGAGTTATCGAACAAATATAATAAATGTGTGCTGCGTAGGGTTGACACGGCTATACGTGTAAAATTTAAACTCACTAGCTTTTTTAGTCTGCGAGATCTCGGATAGAAGGACAGACGGTTACGGTTATATCGATCCGTCTTGTCGCGCTGATTAAGAATATACACACTTTATGGGGCCTGTCACGCCTCCTTCTGCCTGTTACATACATTTAAATAGAGCCAATATACTCTGATTTCCCACTTCTAATGGGTTCAGGGTATACTAAACTAAGAAATCCATCCGTAGACTGAAGATAGTGAGTGCAACACTTCTGCTTATAAATTATTAGAAAAAAACGGCTCATGTAACCGAATTCGACTGATCAAATGATCTTCCCTTGGCTATAAAAGCCACCTGGTTGCTGGATTGGGCACAGTTTGAGCAGTGCAGTTAAGAGATTATGGCTATGAAATACATTTACGGCGTTTGGATCGTCCTTTTCGGACTGTCAGTGTGTGTCAGCGCCTTGGTGCATATGGTGCGCATGGAGAAGAATGCTAAAGCTGCTAGGAAGTTGGCTAAGGGATGCCAGACGCCGATGGGGCACATCAATGCTGGCGAAGAGATTAACGATAACAAGACATGCGGTATATTCGTCTGCCAGGATGACGACGGCAATGGACTTTACCAGTTGTAAGTTTGGCAAGGATCAGATGTTCCTTCTGCGATATAGTCTCTGTCTATCTTTCTCTCTCTCTACAGCTGTCAATCACCTGTGATTTTTGCCAACTGCGAATTTGATCTAGTCAATACGAAAGGTACATTTCCCGACTGTTGCTGGCAGTGCGTCGATGGCATCAAATGCCCAGAGTCCGCGGAACTGCCATTAACTCAAAAAAAATCTTTGTAAACTGTATACATAAGGGATGTATATCCTATGAGGAATGATCTAAAATGGACTCAATGCTAACCTCGCCTTCAGCACTTCCCTTTATATGTATATTTCCAATCCGAATTTGGTGTATCTTTAGATAGTTTCTAATCAAGTGTAGAATAGATCTGAATGTTGACTTTTCCGTACTATACGCCTCTGTGTGTGTGCAGCACCTCAACATTCCATTTGCGTCTCATTTGCTGTCTGGTCTCTGTCCGTCCGTCTCCGGCGTCTGACTGTGCGCGTATCTTTGTATCTCATAGATACACAGCGCATTCTAAAGTGTCTACAAGTGATGAGCACGGCATTTAGTTGCAATTTTCAGTTTCACTTGGCGACGACGCGACGTCGAGAGCAGAGAAAATAAAAACCAAGTAAAAGACTGCCATAGACGAAATAAAAATAAAACTAAATAAAAAGCAAACGGGCTAAAACAAAGGCGTCCATATAGACATGAATTGCTATAAAAATGTGAGCTATGCTAAATGCAAATGCTAAAGGCGAGCAAAAAACTAAAAGAGAGAAAAAAAAAAACAAACGAAAATCTGGCTGCCCGACAAACTGACACAAAGTAGAAACAGACAGTCGAATAAATAAATATATACATATAATAGATATATGTACATATATAGGTAGAGCAGCTGTATTCAATAAGTTTATAGTAAACATCTCTAATTTTGCTATCAATATACTAAAACTAATAGTAACAAGTATTAATTGAAAATATAAATATAAAAATAAAATAAAATATATTGTATAAAATTAAATGGATCAATGAAAAGATATTAAAATAAAACTTCTGCTGCAAAATATATAAAATATTTGGGCTTCTAATTATTTCTATAAAATTGTATTTAAGTTCAAATTTTATATAGGCTGAGAACTCTCTTTCTCTACGACATATATCACCTGAATTCTGATAAAAAAAAATAAAAAAAAAATTATTATTATAGAAAATATCACATATATTTTAGATTTATATTTTTCTAAAATTTATTTAAAAATTTATCCAAAATTCTTAATTTTTGTAAGTATTCTAAGACTAAAATGGAAAAAAAAAAATTATAGAAACCGTTTAGATAAGCATATGATAGACTTTAAACTTAAAGTTCAAATCTTACATTATATTTAAAAATATAAAAATAATAATTAATGTAATAGAAAATTTGTAATATAATTAAATGGTGATATATTTAAATATAATAATATAATTAACAATGAAAAATAAAATATATTAAAAAATAAAATGATGCTAAACCAATTAATAAAATATTATTAAATTTAAATATATTTAATTTGAACAAATTTGTTGACTACATTTAATACAGCATTCCGATAGACTCAAGCTCAGTTTTTATGTAAAATTTAATTTACTCTCAGCATTTATAGCTACTGAATGTAAGGCCAAAGTGGTCAGAGCTGCTTTAAAATATTCAGTTTGAACAATATTCCAATTTCAAATTAACATTAATAATTATAATGTGTAGCTGAAATACACGCTGTTATATATACTTTATATATATATATATATATATTCATACTTAGTATGCCTCTAAACTGGGGTCTGTCTACGAGGCACATTTAATCTTTAGTTGGGTTTTGGTGCTGGGGTTAATAGTTCAGAATGCGATTCGATTATTCGGGCGATCTGAGATGCTGAAGCGAGACATGCGCTGACAGCATGAACAAAGTCTGAACGCCAATGGAGGTCAAAGGTTGAATGGCGCATTGATAAGGCGCACGGGGCAATTACAAGCTCGTAGTCGTAACTTAGCCATTGCATGTCAAACTGTGTCAGATGGCATATTAAAAAATCAAAATCTTGAAAAAAAAAAAAAACTGTTCTCGTTCTCGTTCTCGTTCTGGTCGTTGCTGTTGTGTGTGAGGCGGCGTTGCATTAAATAATCAGCTTGATAACCCCGCGTGGTTGCCGCTGTGGTTGCGCACTGTGGTTTCGTATGGCAATGGGCGCTATGTTCTGCTGGGACCACCGAAGCGAACTAAAACCCAATTGAAGCTGACGCTACAAAAACTAAAAACTGATAATCTGTAACACATACATACATACATACATACATGCATACATACATATTTATTGTATGTATGTATTTATGTGTGTAGACATTTGGGGAGGCAGTCACAAATATTTATTTTTAATGCCCTATTAAAATAGAACTCACCAAATGCGATTGCGTCCAGCGATGAATAAACAAATACAAAATTAAGTTTGCTTATCACACTCACACACACTGAGAGACAGGTTTGATAAGGCAACTGTGACAGCTTATGCATGTGTCAGAGTTCAAAACTGAAACACTTAAGCGCTGGGCATTACGTATACAAAATGGAATACTTAGACAGCTCTAGACGAGCGCTTAACGCATTTTAAGTATCAGTCGTCCCTTATCAACAGGTCAGAGTCAGCTCTGAGAGCTCGGCTCGAAATGGAGCAGCGTTGCCCAATGACAACGGCTGCACAGCATTCGTAAGAATGTGATTACGAGGAATTTTATTAAGAAAAATAAAAAATAAAAATAAAAAATGAAAAATCAAAAATGATTTTGAACATTCTTAAGTAATTTTATAGTCTCTTAACTGATATAGTCTAAAATGTAAAAATCATAAAAATAAATAATTAAAAAATGTTTCATTTAATTTGGGTTTGGCTGGTAGACTGTTTTATAATAATTGAGAATTTGGACTTATAGATAAGAGTAAAAATAAATATTGAATAATAAAATTTATATATATTTTATTCACTTAATTTAAAAATAAATATTTAATATATATATAATAAAATACAAATATTTAATTTAAAGAAAGGCATATATAAATATTACTTATGAATAAAAATTTAATAAATTTAATTAATTAATTTTATTTAGTAATAAATATTTAAATATATAATAATTACTGAAATATTATATTATAATATACTAAAAAATTACTAACCTTTAATCTGAATTGTCGTCTATCCAGCTGCTGTTGGCTCCATCCAAGATTCTGCCCAAGTTCTTTCTATAAAAAAAGAAAATCATATTATATACACAGGAATTTTTATTTTTTGTATAAAAAACAGTTGTATATTCTGATTAATAAAATGCTTAATAAATTTGCATATATTTATAAGTATTCGAAATGTATAAATTTCCCTTAAAGAACTCGTATTTATTCTCTACATATTCAAAAAAATGATTTTAAAGTTATGTTATTTCTGTCGCATATTTATGACTAGGGAATAAACATAAACTAAAATAATATATTGTGGTTTTTTAATTGAAGAATATAAATATTTAAAGAAACTAACATATAAGAAAGTTTCTCAAAATTTAATAATTTCAATGAAACTGCAACAGAATTAAAAAAAAAATCAGCAATATTTCAAAACTGAGTTTCTAGTTGAATTTCCAATCAGACTGGAGCTTCTATTGGAGCAACAGGTTGCTCCGCGCCGCTTGGTAACCGGAAATCCAGTTATGCAGCTACAGCTTCAGTGATTCCAGGGCAACAACAGCAACAAAAATCGAGCCAAGTATTTGACGCCGTTGGGGCTATCAATGCAATTGAACTCTTGGTAACGGGCAACAGCAGTCAAGCAGGTGAAAAGAGAGAGGGAGAGAAAGTGAGAGAGAGAGAGAGAGAGAGAGAGGGGGAAATGCTCGTACGTATATAAGTTTATTGATAGGTAAAAACAAATATATATGTACATATACATATACATATGCGAACAAGTAAAACAACTTGGTGAATGTTTTGATACTGGTGCCGAGATCTGTTGAACTCATTTTAATTACAAGTAATCTTTATAAATAGAAAACATGACGAAGACGCCCAAGAACGTCAAAGCAGCGACCGTGGAGGCACCGATTTATGCATGAATGCGGTGGACAACAGCCAAGGCATAGGCATAAATCAATGATGAGCAAGACGCTCCATCCATCCAGCCGGCAGCAGCATCCTTAGGGCGGGACGAGGCGAGGCGGGGCGGGTAGTTCCTCCAGCCAGACACAAAACCAAACGTAGAAGCCAAATGCGAAATATGAACTGGCAATGGCCATAAATGAGTAATTGCTGACATTGCCGTTGCGATTGCCATTGCCGGACCTCTGTCGAGTACCTACTCCTCTCTCTCTCTCTCTCGCACGCTGCATTCTGGTCTGGAGTCCGGTTCCATTTTTAGCGGAGACAACAACCCATAAATGTGCGCCCAGCGACAAAGCGCTAAATGCAAACTGACCAGGCTAAGAAGCAGCTATACTCAGTGACCATGCCGGGGCTCGGCTCGGCTCGACTCGGCTTGGCATTCAATTACAGGTACAGCCCCCATGCCGACTGGACTTCTGCTGAAAAATGCTTGGCGTCGTGGTCGTGGTCGTGTTGGTGTTGGTGTCTCGGATACTTGGAGCATTGGGCTTGGCTTTTTGGTCTCGGCTTCCAGGTAATGTCTCTCTAACGGTATGCCATGATACTTGTTTGTATCTCTATATCACCATCTTCTGCGTCTACTTCAACTGCAGCTCCAACTTCCAACTCCCGACTCTCGACTTCTATTTGAATCTGGCGTTGCGATGCGCGCGCCTCATGTTGACAAACTCACTTAACAAATCCACAACTACTTATATAACCCGAAGTACAACAAACAGTAATTTTTCTCGCTTCATTGGCATCGTCTGCCGTCTGTCGTCTGCCGACTGCCGGGAAGAAGCCTGTAAAGCGAGCATAAGCATATCGGCGGTTTGTTTAGCCAACTTGTCTCAACCCGGACAGCAGCAAGAGAGTGTCTCTGAGTAAGGCGTGGGGCGGGGCAGACAGAGGCAACTTAAGACTGGCTGCTGCCAGTTAAGTAAATAGAAATTGAATTGTACAAAGGCCACAGACACAACAGCAGCAGCAGCAGCAGCGCAGCAGCAGCAGCTACTCGGCATTGTAGCTGACCGTTGTTTGCCTTGCTCTACAGTTCTTTATAGCCTGGGCGCGGCTGCTGCTATATAGACGACTCTTAATGACACAAGTATACCAAAATGTACAACAAGAATGTCATGAGCTTCTATGAATTTCATATCATTCAATGCACAAGACCAAGCACAAGACTCTCCAAACATGATGAAGGATTTTTGTTGTTGTCCACTGATTTTTGTTGTTGGAATTTGGAGTATTTATTAAGTTTCTTTTTATTTTGTTAACTAAATGGGGACTCGATGGCAAAGCAACAGCTGCGCCTGAATGTAATCGAATTAGAAATCGGTTTGGTCAAAAGAAAGCTTATTGGAACATTCTAAGCTTTGAGAGATGTGAATAAATATTAATGCAATATTTAAATAAAAAATAAAATAATAAATAAATATATACAAAATAATTTATATTTTAATATTTTGTATATTTTTTTTTATTATTATATTTATTTTATATTTTTACAATTTTATATATACATAAATGTAGAGATATTACGAATCTTTCGCTTTTGTTTGATTTGTTCTGCGGCAGCCTATGTCGCAGTGAAAGAAAAGCAAATTATATGCAAGCTGCGTCACTTATGCTAGACGCGACAATAATATTTCTATGGCAGAAACTTCACACTTAATGTAATTTGCAACAAGAGGCAAAAAACAAATCGAGAAAGCCTCCAAAGTAGTTGCACATGTTGCCAGAGACGGCCCAAATTTACTTGTGGCAGAGCAGCAGCAGAGAACCAACAGACGGCGACGGCAGCGGCAGCGGCAGCAACTAGTCAATGCTTTAAGGAATATGGCAGCAAATAATTAAAACATATTTAAAAATAGTTTGCCATATGGATGACGATGACGACGACGCGGCCCGGCTGGGTAATGGTTGATGGTTGATGGTTGATGTTGCTGTTGTTGTTGTTGTTGCTGGTCAGCCCCCAAGAACAACAAAAGCCAACAAATTTTTGTCTGGCCAAAATGCGACGGCGACTTCACCAGACACACTAAATGCATAAACAGATACATAGATACACAGATACACAGATACACAGATACATAGATGTATAGTTACAGAGAGAACTGAAATTGCAGCTAGTCTCGGCGCGTCTGGCGGCCGACTTCTAACAGGCATCCATTTAAGCTATCTATCTGTAACAGCACTTCATTACAACTTGTCCTCTTGGGCTCTGGCGGCTGCCAAGTTCAAAATTATATGCTTTGCACTTTACTTTATTCATGTCAAACGCAGAAAAAAAGGAACAACAAATTCATATTCGAAAAAACTTATTGGATTTTCGATGTTTTTTCACTATTTTTTCCCACTTTTTTTGTAGCCAAAAATACATGGTATTTGGCTGAAAAACTGCGCCAGCCAGGCGCTAATGTTGTTGCTTTGCTTGGTTTTACTTTTCAGTTCTTTTTTCTTGCTTAGTAAAAGTGCCTAAAAAGTATCTGCATCTGTAGCTGTAGCTGTAGCTGTATCTGTATCTGTTGCTTGGTGCGAATTTATTTTCGTCATTTTTATTTAATTTTGTTTTTGGCTCTATTTTTTTTATTATTTTATTTTATTCTATTTTGTTTTATTTTTACTCGTTTTGTTGTCTATACTTACGTGGCTGAGCGCGTGCGAGAATTTTACAAATGAAAATTGTAATATTTTCGACAGCAAACAAATTTGAAATGTCTCTGAAACGTTTGTTGGATCATTTTTATTTTCCTTTGTTTTCATTTAATTTCACTTTTCTTTTTGTGTTTGTTTTTCTTGTGTTGTTGTTGAATCGCAACAGACGTTGAAAATTGCAACTTTGTAGTAAAGATATAAATTTAAACGAGCTGCTACGATCAGTATAAAAGATGGAACCAAATTACTTAAGAGATGTTATTGTAGATCTATTCAGATGTTGGATATTTGATTTAATGTTTATATATATTGTATTAATTATTGAAATATCATAAATTGAAAACATTTTCCAATTCAAAAACTTGAAATATTTGATTGAAACTTCATTTTATATCAAATAAATCAAACTGGTATGGTTAGAATCAGGCATTGCCATTTCATTGTTAATTGAATCAAAGTGCACTACGCGATTCGCTCCTTAAATGCTATCAATCAGCTGTTACGCTTGAGATAGAGACTCGCTGCTCTGCATAATTCATAAGGCCTGAGATCTCATCTCGGCAACGCCAGCTTCTTGGCGCCAATTTCGCTCAGATCTCGCTAGATCTAGCTGATTACAAATCGAACACTGTGTAATTGTTATGGCAAATGAATTGCTTGGCGCGCACTATAACAAATCGCTGTGATTAGCAATTAAAATTGCGAAACAAAGCCGCGCCGGCCTCTGCAATTTATGTGACTCGCTCGTTTGGTTCCTGTGGTGGCCAGAGGTAAATCTCTTAATTACTCGACAGAGAGAGACACGGTAGAGACACAGGTACGAGCACCGGCAGAGGCAAACAGGTGTGCACTTATTAACTCATTATAAATACATTTCAGTGCAGTTCGATTTGCTTTTAGTTTGCTGAAAAGCATTTCAATTGCCACGACACTCGCACATTTTCGTATGCGTGCCAATGCAGCAGCCGGTCCACCCAGATTAGGGTGGCTCAAGCTGAGTATGGACTTATTGAATTGAGCTTAAGGCTGAATAGTTACGTTAGTTATAGTGTTTATATAATTAGATAGATAGTTTGTGACATATCTATATTATTTAGGAAATATATACATATTTTTTTTTTATTTCACTCTTGAGCCACCCTAATGCAAATATTTGCAGCACGCTCTTGTGCAGTGTTTGCAAATGCAAATTCAATTTGTTAAATGGTTTTTGTTGGCAAATCTCGCAACTTGTTTTGCATGAGTGTGCAATTAACGCTGTCCGTCGCATATTCATCCATCATAATTTTATTTAGTTAATTATTATTTCAGCGTACTCGTATTTACAAGCTGTCTAACTGACTGACTGACTAGCTGTGTGAGTGTGTGTGTGTGTGGCTGTGTTACGCTCGTGTAGAAGATGCCATTAAGATAAGAGTTGAGATTTTCTAACACCAACAAGAAAACGAATCAGTTGTAAACAGGATTGAGCTATGTCTCTCTCTTAAACTTTTAAAAAATGTAGTAAAATTATTTTCATTTTTTTTTTTTTTACTTTTTCGCGTTAAATGAGCTGCAACTTCCGCAAAAAAATATGTACCCTATATATATAAATACATAAATGTTTCTTATGCTTGCATAAAATAAATCAACATTCCTGCGCTCGCAATCCAAATTTTCCCACCACATTCGCAGACAAGCAGAAATAAAAAAAAAAAAATAATAAAAATATAATCAAATAAAAGTATCGGGCACACCACAATGACTATCAAGCGACGGCAGTCGGTTATATGATCCATTTGTCATACACATATATAGATATGCTTATGTACATACTTAATGCGAGTTGTAAGAGGAAAGAAAAAGTGCTGGGATCAGCTGGCTCTGCCTAGAATTACTGAATGAATGAGTGAGTGTTGTGTGTGCCAGCCCGAAGGCAACTTGATCTGATATTTTTTTTGAGTTTAATTCCTTCACTTGAAAGTTGTCCATTGTGCACCAATTGAGTCATCGCCAGATTAGCTCGCGAATCCATGTCCACATCCACATCCACATCCACGTCCACGTCCACGTCGAGCGTCAGTTGAAGTCGCTCTTTCAACAGCTTTTCTGGCTCGGCGATAATAAATAACAAAAGCTGCGAGGCCCGGCTATTGGATATGGCGCGGATCGGTCGCGACTCAAACGGATATACAATATGAGCGCACAGGGCCAGCGATTCTCTTTATTTTTTTTTTGTTATTCATGCTTCCCATACTGTATGTATATATATATTTATATATATATTTATATGTGTGTATATAAGTGCCAATGATATCTGGTGGCGAACCAGAACTTGAACTTGCAATCCACAAACGCATTTATCAGCGTTTTATTTGGGAAACAACAACATAAAAGTAATGTAAGTAAATCTCTAACTCGAGTCAAATGTACTTATGCTTGTTTATGAATTTTGAAAAGAGTATGTTGGTTGTTTTTGAATGGGAATTGAAGATTGCATGGAGAAGGTTTGAGATAGAGTAATCAAAGAGAAGAGAAAGAGAGAGAGACAGAGAGAGAGAGAGAGAGAGAGAGAGAGAGAGAGAGAAAGAGAGAGAGAGAGAGAGAGAAAAATATATATATATATATATTTTATATATTTTCATAAAATATCACAATCCATTCACTGTTTGGGACGTATCATCATCTGCACCGACTTTAGACTATAGTACAAGCCGTGCCAGCGAGCCCAGGCAATGCCGCGACCATATTGATCGACGCTAACATCGCCGCCCAGGTACAGGCCATTGAGATTGCTTCGGAAACAAATAGAGACTCAAATAAATAAATATCTGCAAAAAACTTAAACCCGCTAAGCATCTACACACCTGCTATGGCAATTGCTGTACCACCAGGCGCCAGTGTACTGAACCGCGCAGTTGCTCTTGTTGAGCATATCATTGTCCCAGTCGTAGGTGCTGAACTTCATGCCGCGATGGTTACTTAGGCTGTCCTCGGCCGTGCCCGAGTAGCTGCCCAAGGTGTTTAGGCCATACAAATTGGCGCTGTTGCCAATGGCGAAGTCAGTGTATCTGGCGAAGCGCGTCTGGCCGGCGAAGTCCTGCATGTGTATGTACAGCTCCTGGGGCTGGGCCACAGTCAGCGCATTCAGCTTATCCAGTCCGATGAAGAAACTGTTCTGCAGATCGCCAAATCCCTGCTGATAGGACTTCCAGTCTCTGTAGAAGTTAATGTTGACGTCGACGCGTCGCTGGATGACCAGCCAAGGTGAACCAGTGACGCTCACATCGCAGTAGACGGACATCACTTCGCCGCCTTTGATTTGTATCTTATAGATGCCATTCTTCTTGGCCTTGGCCGTGGTGCAGGAGTCGGGATACTTCTTCTTGTAGACCTCGACACCTATATTCAGTTCGGCAAAGGCCAATGCCAGCCAGAACAGGGACAGGAGCACACATAGCACAGTTCGCATCGCTACACTGATAATATTACTAAAATGCCATTGACCGAACTTGACACTTTTATAGAACACGGCAAAAAAAGGCGACTCTCATTAGTCATTCAATGATAAGATTAGATAACTTTATAGGGGGGATTTTATAATTGTTGTCAATTGTATTAGATAATTTCGATCAAATTTTTGGTAGTTACAAAGAATACACTGTGGGAAATGTTGGGCAAGTTTGGGAAGTTAAATTATGTATGCATATGAAATATATATTATATAATATATTAGATATATTAATCATATCTAAAATAATAAATGTATTTAATTAACAAAGATATAGGTTTAGCTAGGCAGAATACGAGAGAAGGTTATATTTATAATTATTTTTAGAACCTCAACTAACTGTAAATTATACAAATTTAATATATAGAAAAGTCTCTAAATCCAAAAATAAATTTTTATATATATATATATTCGGTTGTATATTTTCATTACACTGCCAATCATTATCATTATCACTATCTTTATTAAACAGCGCACAGCTTAAGGTTTCATGTTAATTCATAAATTTTCCAGTTGATTAACCGATAGTCTTTTCAACTAATTTTATTGATGTTCGGCTTTATAGACTAACCATAATTAGTTAATGCAAACAACAGTTGTATATTAAGCCTGTTATAAATTAACTAATCTTATCATCGAATGCATAATGTGACTCTATTAGCTCTATTTATTGACTGGTATTACATGCATTAGATTATATTTTTAGTCCTAAGTGACGTTAGTAAAGCAACCACAATCAGGAGAGTTAACACCCATTTATGTCCCATAAACATAGAGCACTATACGTATATTCTATGTGAACATAAAATAGGAAAAATAAATAATTTTAATATTGATCTTAAAATTATCAACACTAAGAATAGAAAAGTTTTCTATATTAATAAAATGTATCATTGCCGATTTATGAACTCCAATAGAACAGAAAGAGAATATATAAGAAATATATATCTTCATATAAATACAAGAAATATATATATTATTTTTCTTCTTCAAAACTGCAAAGGATCACAAGACGGGTGAGTCCATAAAGTATATTTGGTATACATAAGTATAAGAAGATATATTCTTAGACGACCCGACCCGATTTAGCTATTTAAAAGCTTTATGTAGTAGTCGATATGTCCAAACGATTATGTAAATGCATGAGGAGATTCCTAATATCATCCAGTAATGTACTTCCAACTAGAGCACTCTAATATATTTTAAAAATAAATAAAATACAAAGGAAGCACTAAGATCTAGCCCATTACTGAGAAATAATTAAGTAATATTGCCTGGAAGTATACACTACTCTAACCCAAATATATTATTTAAACATATCGAAATTGATATGTAAAACGTAAAGTTGAGAACATATTCAACAGAATATTAGAGGAAAGTCTCTGCAGTTTTGCCTTGCCTTGCCTTGCCGTTCTTCTCTTCCATTTCCTGTCAAGCATTTGAGCTGTCAGTTTCGGATGGATTGGGGCAAATGCGAGGCGGCTTAATACCTTCACTCTGACAACTTAAATAATGCGTCTTTTGTTCTAGTTGCCCGTCGTGACGGCCAGAGAGAACAGAAGTTGCCACCGAATATGATAAAGACGCTGACAGCACAAATGAGAGCCGAGTGACTAGGGCCGAGTGGCGAGTGGCGAGTGTCGAGCCACCTACAAAGTGCATACAAATACTCGAACAGGCGACAAACAAACAAACAAACAAATGAACAAATATTTGCCTCAACGGGAGGAGCAGGCCAAACTGAAGGCGATAAAATGGTATTTATGATAAATACATAATACAATGAGTACACAGAGTGAGTGAGAGTGGGAGATAGAGGGAGATAGGCAGATGTGAGAGTGTTTTCTTTTAAATAGGTCACAGACGTATTGTCTACGGCATTTGACAAAGTCTAGAGTGTGTAACATATAATATATATATTCTGGGCTGCAGAAGTGGAGAATATATGTACGTTCAAGTGTCAAACTGACAGCTCGGAAATTGATTACGGCCAGCGACAATAGCGGACTATCCGCTGTGTAAATAAGACTGCAATGGCTTTAAACTGACGTATTATATAGGCAATAGTATATATTCGAGTGTATATATATACAAGATATATATGCACCTTAGACACATGTCCAGGTGATTGACGTCGCACACGTGGTAAACTGCATTTGTCCATGTCGCGCTATATATCAAATACTATAAACACTTTCAGCTTAACATTTGGTCATGGAATATCATCAACATCAACAATAAACAAGGCCAGTTTCGTATAACTGTTTGTTTATGTTTATAAGGGAAAAACTAGATTGTTTTTTGTGATATATTAACTTGGGCATATTGGATTACCAACAACAGTAAATATTAATAATATTTAGTTTCTTTTTATTTAAAGCAAATGATTGCAGATCGAAGGGCGACAGAGCTGAAATTTCTAAAGAATTGAAATATTTATAGAACTGAAAGTAAGCGGGGAAACTGCACTTACATATGTCAGCTTTATATAATTGGAATATATGATTAGATTTCGAAGAAACCTTTATGACTTTTGTTAAGGTTGAGACTGTGTTGATTGCTTTAGCTGTGATCATAGGGTTCCAGGGGAAATTAAATAAAATCTATAAAATTTACATAGGTTGCCTTAAAGTAGAGAGAGATAGTCCCTCTCTCTCTTTCATTATCTAGAACTTTTGTTTCATTTTCCATTTTTCCTAAAATAAGAGAGAGAGAGAGAGAGAGAGAGAGAGAGAAATAGAGAGATAGAGATAGAGAGATTTGGATGGCGAGATAAAGAGAGAAAGAGAGAGAGAGAGAGAGAGAGAGAGAGAAAGAGAGCGAGATAGAGAGAGAGAGAGATAGAGGTATAGACATAGAGAGATAGAGGTATAGCGATGAAGAGAGAAAGATAGAGCGATAAAGAGATAGAGAGATAGAGATAGAGATACAAATTGATCATAAATATACAGCATTTATAATACAAGACTCATATCATGAATATGACTATCTTTGACACTTTTGCAGCCAAGTTCGTGTAACAAGTCCAAGATCTGCTGGGACTGACAACAGGCTGGTTCGAATCTCGCTTGTGTGCCACACAGAAATGTGGGTAATGCTTGGCGAGCCTATTGAGTAACACCTTTGCCAGCCGCCTGTCAAATATTGGCAAACAAATTGAAGGCAAATCGCAAATCGAAAATCGAAAAAATAAAATACGCGAAGCTAACGAACAAACGTGGCGAGCAGACAAAAGCTGATATTTATGGGACGTTGAGAGGGCAGGGCAGAGAAACACTGTGCAACACAGCACAAGTTGAGCGGCTGCCCAGTTGAGCTGCACAGTTTCTCAGTCAGCTGCAGCTCTGGCTGCGGACACGTGGATAGCGCACACCTGGAAGCCGGCTGGGGGCTCAGGTCGGGCTGGGGCCAAGCCCTGCTAAATAAATTAAGTGCCATGTGAAAATATTTTACGCGTGCTAAAGTCCGCACTAAATATGCTTTGTATTTATGTATAGTAACAGTTGTTGTTGTTGTTGCAGTTGTTGTTATTGTTATTGCTGCAGTATCCATGAGATACAAATCGGCATTGCTGTTGTTGTCGCCGTCGTTGCGGTTCATTAATTCCGCAGCGTTTGACAAATGCAGCGCCAGGAAACGACAACAAACCATGAACTGATTTGAATACTATTTGGTCGATGTGGTGCGGCATTTGCATTTTTAAACGATTTTCCCATTTGGGTTGTATTTTTGGGCTCGTTGAAATTATGTATGTAAATGTCTGCTGACGGCTTCAGTTGTCATGGGTTATCAACATTTGAACCCGCACTCAACGATAAGAGGAAGCCACAGCACACAGAGCAAACACAACACAGAACACACACATACACATTTATCTATATGTATAAAGTTGTTTACATGCACAAACATGTTTTGAAATACTATCATAACTGCACTTGATTTCTGGCTACTCCCCAAAACATAATTTTCGCATGCCAAAGCCAAATACAGCTTGAAACCGCATGCTCAGAGGGGGCTCGATCGAAATGTTGGGATAAAAATATAATAAAAAGAATATAATTTTAAATATGTATGTAATTAAATTATAATAAATATATTTAATTATAATATAAAAATAATTATTTTTTATATGTTACTATTATTAATATATATTTTTTTAAATATTATTACAAAATTAATTAATATAATTTTTTAAATATATATATATGAACATACAAGCAAAAATAAATTTAATGACGTAAATAATATTTTTAGAATATTATATTTAAATATATTAAATTTGGAATGACTAAAAATGCCTTGGTTAAATCCATATAAATACCTAAAAATTGTTCATTGTAGATTAATCATATTATAATTGTTGTTAATGTGTTCAGTTGAATTTTCAAAAATATATATGCCCCTAGTTTTGAAAATGTATAGCAAAAACAGAGTGAATTGGTGAAGAGTAAAGGACGGGCATATACCCTAAATATAAAATACGTAAACTAAAGTCTTTTAAGCATGAACATATGCATGCATTTTGAAACAATATTAAGCTACATTAGAATTATATCTATTATATTTGTGCAACTGCAGCATAGTCTATTTCAAATGACTCTACAGGGTATATAAATATGCAGCAGACAAGCAGATGTGCCTGAGTCTCGCCAAAGAAACTTCTGCCACATAAAATGCAAGAAAATTAATGTTGCCAATCTGTAAATTCTTGTAAAACGTAATTCAAACTCGACATACACAGGCACATAGACACAGATATAAACATACACACACAAACATATATGTATTCATACATCTGGCATATGGTTAAACGAGTCATAACTGAGTTCTTAGAGTTGGGCAATGATTTGCTTTGCTATTTAATCAAGAATTGGATTTATTTTATAGTCAAGCAATTAAATTGATAGCAAATTAGCTATACAAATATTTCTACTTTTATTTTCAAATAGTTATAATAATTGAAAAAATATCTATGAAAAGATATAAAATTAATTGTATATAAATTGTTAATTCTTCACTTGTTGAAAAAGAGTAAAGATATATCTCTAAGCCCTGTCATTGCATGTGCGATTAATTATCGATAGATAGTAATCGGGCTTAACCCACACAGCGTCAACAATTTAGCGCATAGGTCGCACAGCCAGCTTACGATTATAGTTGAAGATATATGCATATAAATATAATTGTATAGGGTATATACATTCTGATAGGCAATGTGTGACGGATTGGTTATTATTTATAGTATTGTAGTAAATTAAATAGCATTCAATTTGTGAAACTTTCTTTTTGTTCATTTAAAAAGGAAGTCAGAATTTAATATATTTTTCTTTTATATATTTTATATTTATATTTAGATTTTCATACTACCTCTTTGTGTTAAGATTTTATGTTGAGTTTTTATCGCTTTGTTTGGAAACAAAGTTTATTATTTATTAATTGTTTGTTAATTTCATTCAGTTTGACTTATCTTCTGATTCTTTTAGTGTATGCAGTATTTACTTTATAACAAACATTTTGATAAATATTTATTATTTATTTTATTAGGAAAGGGTATTTCATCTAACTATACAGCCGAATGCCGTTTCCTTTTTTAAGTTTTATTAGCCTTTATTAATATTATTTCACAATTTTATTTTCATTTTATGCAATTTATGTGCTTCACGGTTTTTTCAGTTTTTTTTTTTTAATTAAAAAAATGTTGCCAAGGAAATTGTGGAAGGAAACGGTGTTGCTGTTCTCTGCGCCACCTTGCCCAGTCGTTGCTGTGTTGCATGTTGCTTGTGTTGCAGGTTTACAAGACGACAACGCTTGTACAACATGCTTTTGTGCAACGCGCCAACGTTGCATGCCACCAGCCGAGAGATCGGGCACCCGGGCAGCCGGGCAGCTGGGCTGCTATTCAGATAGACAGCCAGGCAGACTGTAAGACCGAGAGACAGGCGGAGCCAACGAAATGATCGACGATGTTGCAAAGTATTAAAGTCAGCGACACAATCTGCATATTAAACAAGAAAACCGAGCAAAACTTTAGCCAAAACGAATGCCGAATGCACTTCTTATGGGAGGGTAAAAGAGATCTGAAGTTTGCAAGTCGAACTCGAGTTGGTTTGCCTGCATAGCTAAGCTGCTCAGCTATAGCTTAGAGTGTCTGAGAAACAACAGCAACTGCAACTTGTTGCACACACAGCGAGAGAGATAGAGACTCGCTCGACTGGGTTGCAGGTGTTTGGGCCGGGCTAGCAAACCGGAAGGTGTCGGCCAGGACTTTGCTCCAACAGCTGATTGACTTTAGCCTGGCCTGGCCCGGCCTGGCTCGACCGGGCCAAACTAATGAAGCACTTCGATTGTGCCAATTCATGTGGCTATTCATTAAAGCCATGCAGTCAGCATTACGAACAATTTGTGTATTCGCAATTGCATTTGTAATCACATTCGCTTTTCCCTCTTCTGCTTCGGCTTCGGTTTCTTCTTGTCTCTTGTTTTTGTTTTTGTTTTTGTTTTTTATGTGCACTTTTTGAACTTTTGCCACAACTTCCGCTGCAGTCGTACTGGTACATTCAAATGAAATGTTGCATATGTTAAATGCACACATACATAAACACACTCACACACACAGCTGCACATGTAGTTCCTACCCCTTACCCCACCTCAGATACGTTCCATTACGCAGCCTGCGACACAGTGGCTCAGTCTTAAGGAAATACTTTTAAAAACTTGCTTAGCTTATAATTAATCTTGCTCATTGAAATGATTATAATAAATTAATTATAATAATTGCATATTTAGCATTGATAATCACGGATTTTACTTGAAAATATCTTCCTAGTTGAGCTAAGCTTATAATATGCTAAAAACTATAACGAGACTATAGTATTTACAATTGTAGAGTATATAGATCATGGTAGAGTATAGTATATAGTATTAATAGAGTATAGTATATATAATATAATATAGTATTATTAGTATAGTATAGTATATGGTATATAATAAAATTTCGCAGTAGTAATCCATATAATGGAGTATATAGATTATTATATAGTATACCATATAGTATAGTAGTAGAATATATAGAAAGATATGTAGTTTATAAAAGAGTATAATATTTTATATATTTTTGTATTAATCCAAAGGTTTTATATTCGCAGTCTTAGAAGATACTACATTGATATTACATATAATACAATATAGGAATAGTAAAATATTACATGATTATATGATTAGGTGTTATTGGAGTTGTTTTACAGTAATATAGAATATACAATGACATCAGAATGAGGTCAAACTTTAATAGATATATTATTTCATTATAGCGAATTTCAATCAATATTATATCTTTATATTAAAGTAACTGTCCATTAGCAATAACTTTTTATTACATTTCTCACTTTATCTCAATTTATGAAATTGACAGAGCTGCACTCACTTTATATAGAATTGAATTAGTCATCAATTAAAGAGAAGCTATGAATATTCAGATTTCAACCATTTTAAAGAACTTGATTCATATATATTTTCTACTAAAGCATTATCTGCTAATGACTTTTGACAATTAGGTATTGCTAATTGATTTGCATTTGCTATGAATTGAATATTACGCTCAGTTTAGTGTAACATATAAAGGTGAATTTGAATTAGAGAAAATTAAAAAAAATAATCAATATTTTCCACGGAATGACATTATACTTCATATAATATATAAATATATTTTTGCTATTATTCCTTTAAATTTATCACTTGATATATAAATATTGTTGATATAGCTGTATAAATATAATATATATAATATATGACAATATATATTCACCCTCAAAGATCATCTAAAGCTTAAGAGACATTTAGAAGATTTTATGAGATAAGCATGGTAAAAACTTAAGTTTTAAGGAATTATAAAAAATGACTCAAGGCTCAGCGAGATGCTCGATGGTTGGCCGACCATCATTAAGAAGTTGGTCCAAATTAGTCAGCTAACCTGGCTAAACAAGGCAGTGTCTGGCCATAGCGCTAGCAGAGACCGAATCGTTGCACCTTCAAATGGGCATTGACAGCGCGACGCCAGTCACATGCGAGTGACTCAAGCCAAATGGTATTTGCGCTTGGCGCGCTGTGATGACGCTTGATCAGCGATCGGCTGCATTTGCAAATGCTGATGTGAGATCGGAGTGTGAGTGAGCGAGTGAGTGATACAGATGCGATGTGTGGCGATGCGAGCGACGCTGTCGACGCCACGTTACAATTCACCAAATACTTTTCAATAGAATGTCAACGGTAAAAATATGCGACGCGCCCTCTGTGCTCCCGCCCAAAACGGCTTTGCTCTTTTTAAAAATGTATCTCTAAGTAGATGTGGATGTAGATGTAGATGTAGATGTATCTGTATCTGTGCCTTTTGTAATGTAATTGAACTAAATGCGGCGGCTGCGTGTGACATTTTTTCTGCTGCTGCTACTGCTGCCGATTGTCGATTGTGAATTGCCGGCTTCTCTGCTCTGGCAAGCCATAGAAAAACGTCAAGCTATGCAGCTGATGAGCATGTGAGTGCGTTTTACATACACACACATATGTATCTCAATCTCAATCTGAATCTGTAGCTATAGCTGTCGCTGTATCTGTATCTGTATCTGCTCGTGTTTGTGTTCTTCGACCAATCTAGCGCGACCATTGATGAAAGCTGAAAGCAGCCCCGGATCGTTGGTCATTGAACTAGCTGACTGCCTCTGTCCCTCTCTCTCTCTCTCTCACTCTCCTTCTCTCTCTGTGTCGCTGCTTTGATTTTTCTCAAAACTAAAATATTTAAGTAGTTCGACAACAATGGGACGTCAAATGACTTTTCCGCTTATCTGCCGTTAATTGTTTGGGTCTTTCACGACGCCAGCCAAGCAAAAGGCCAAAATGAAATGCTGACGACTTCGGTTCGGATCGGTTTGGATCGGTTCGGTTCGATACGGATCGGTTGGGCTCCCTTCGGTTTTTCGGTTCTTTGGTTCTGTTCTATGGGCCTTTGGATGCTTAAAATCTTGGCAGCGTTGCGTTTGAAGTGTCAATTTTGAAATGTGATTCGTTTTCAGCGTAATTTCACTGATTTCAGTTTCTCTTGTTGGCAAATGCACAAAAATGCTTTCGAAACACGTCAACAGCAAAGCAATGCAGCCCTAACTCTAATATCGTATATATATATATATATATATATATATATATATGTACATATATATGTTATATATATGTTTTTTGTTGGTTTTAATATATTTAACATTTCGTTGAACTATTCCATGGCATATAAATTATTTAGTGTCAGGGCACAGCAGTATTTAGAATTCATTTCAAAACTGAGCACAGCAAAGCGAATTCATTAAACATTCGATTACGATTGCAGAGGCTAGATAAATGGGGCATATTGGCTTTTAAAGAGAAGACAAATTGAAGTAAAGAAAAAAAAATTTTTTAAATTATAAAAACTAAAAAGTAAAAGTAAAAGTCTATTTAATTATATTTGATCTAGTTGACATTTACAGGGTATACTTTAGTCTAGTTAGGCGCAGTATCTGAAGGGCTGTTGACGAAGAAGTGACAAATAATTTCCATGCGGCTCACCTTCTGATTTAAATTGCGTATTCAGACCCACTTGGTCAGTTTCTGAATACAAATCTACGCGTTTAACATAAAGAAATGAAAGACAAACCAGAGACAGAGAGTGAGAGAGAGAGAGAGAGAGAGAGACACATGGAGACATTGGTACTGGGCCTGGAACTACATTTATCTATTATACAGAGTGCTTGGTGCATTGTCTTTATGGTAAATGATTGGAATTTGTAATCAATTCTATGTGCTGCCTTCTGCCTTGTGCCTTCTGCCTCGTGGCTTGTGACCAGTCCAAAGTGTTTGATATGCGTGCCGAGTGTTTGCTTTATTTTATTTTATTACATCGGCTCGGCTGGGCTATTTTTGTGCACAATTAAAATTCAATTCAATGCAATTGCAGTGCCATAAAACCGAACCAAATGTGCACCATAAAATGCACATTAGTTTAGTCCAGATCATATATATACAATATATATATATGTTAAATCGGGATTGGAGAAAGGCTTTGGAATCATCAATTTGTATGCCACTATTGACATATTTTGCTGCTGCTGTTGCTGCTGCTGTTTATTGTTTGGCTTAGAGCATTAACTGAATTCGTTTCACATATTTTGAATTTGTAACGGCTTACGATTGGGGTCTCTATCGCTGGCTCTGAAAGAAAGTCGCGGAATAGAAATGTTTTTGGGCTAATTGTCGAATTGATTTAGGCCCATTATCAACAATTGTCATGATGATATGTCAATTGGCCGAGCAGCGAGTCATAAGCGTGTAACTATTAGATTTGGGATGATTTATAGCGGTCAAAACTTTCCAAAAAAAAGACTAAAAATTGTTAGATGTATCTCTAGATATATATATGTGTGTGTGTGCGTGTGTGAGTGTAAGTATCTCATGGCACTCTTGGCTAACTCAATTATGTGTAACTCATATTAACTTTGGCTGTGGCCAGCAAATGTCTACACTTGAGGGTTTTCACTTTCACAATGGCCGAGCCAACTGAGTGTGGCATAGATACACAAAGCTCATAATAGATACTTAGATACTATATGTGTTAGGCACTGAGATACGGCGGCGGCGACGGCGGCTGCTCGACTTTCAGGCGTCACATGAGCAATTGAGTGTTGTCATAATAAGCATAGCCAACAATAGCAACAATAACAACAACAACAACAACAACAACAATTGACAGTTATAGATACAGACAAAAGTATCTGTATCTGCAGCTGTCAGGCAATCGATGGTGTCTGCGGTTCATTGGCTTCTGCTTTAGGCTAACTCATCTGAATGGCATTCAATAATAACAATAACCATAATATCTGGCAGATGGCTAACAGTTTCCCACTGTGCGCCAGTCCCGGCCCCAAACGGCTGCCACTTAAGCCCCGCGCATCTATGGGCCACAAGAATATATACTTATAGCACGCTGGTTATTAATCATTCCACTGTGTCTGTCTGTCGCTGTGACGCTGTAAACATATTGCCTGGGGCGTGAAAGTCATAATAATAATTTACTTGCAAAGCCAAAGCCAAAGCCAAAGTCACAGTCACAGTCAGAGTTGGAGTTGGAGTCAGAGTCACAGTCACAGTCAGAGTTGGAGTTGGAGTTGGGGTCTTACAATAGACTGCGCCACGTAAAACTCCTTTTCGTCATAACAATTAATTTCGGATACCAGAAATGCCATAGCACGTGCGCCTGCGCCTGCGCTTGGCTCGCATTCCGCGGCCGGCCAATAAATATATGAAATATCTTCAGGTCTCTGGCCATAAATTTGACTTTACATCAATTCCAAATGCTGATAACTGCGCGTGGTCAATGAATACGACACTTGATTAGACAAGACACCGCCAGTCCGCGCCCCCTCTCTCCTACTCATTTGAATTCGTTTTATGTATTTAGCCTAGATTCAGGCACACATATCTGGCTGACCAGCGCTGTTCCGTTTAAGTTTCTTTGTATATAAGTATGTATATACATATGTACATATATTGTTTATGTGTGTGCAGGAATGGCTTGGCTCGATCACCTCAAAAGCGAACGCAATGGAATTTCATAGTATCAATTTGCATTTTGAGACTATGTAATTGGGCGTCAGAATGTAAATTATGTCTCGAAAACAATTTTAAGGCATTCTTTATAAATAGATACCCTGGGTTTAACACAAACTAATTTAATATATTTTGAAAATTAATTAAATTAAAATTTGAAAATTAAATAATAAATAACAAAATATATATAAGAAGTGATTTATAATCATATTATTTATAAACAAATATACATACATAAATATAAATATTTCTGAGTAATTTTATTTATAAATTAATCTTGATTTTACATTAATCTCATGTTTAGTATATTTAATATTTATTAAAAAATTGTTAAAATTAACTTTGAAATTTAAATGAAGTATTAAATGAACAAAAATTAGTTGATGACAAATGATTTATAGTATAAATATAAAAATAAAGTAAATATATATAAAGATAATAAATATTTGAACAATTTATTAATTTTATTAGTAATAATTTGTATGAAAAATTTAATATATATTTTTGCTATACTCGTTATGATTAAAAAAATAATAAATTTAAATGAAATATAGAAATATAAAAAAATCTATGAAAATGATAATAGTTAAATAAATATATATTAAATAATTATATAAAAATATAATGAATATAATTCTAAAATATTTTGAAATAATTAGATATAATTCCAATTTAAAGTCTCACAGCAATTGCATCAATTATCTAAATGAAAATTCATTAAATTAACCAAGTGTAAAACGATTTTCAAATTCGATTTGAAGGGAAAGGCCAACATAAAAAGGAACTGTAAAAGTTTTGAAAAGGTTGAAAGCATTTACAGTTAGTTAATTTAATGTCGGGTAAGCAACAATGCAACACACATGGAGTGGAGTGGACCCTGGTCAAATGGATTTGAATCTGGTCTTGAGGCTGGCCAATCCAGGCCAATGGCCAATGGCTGCAGCTGGCGCTGGCCAAGCGGCTGGCGGTTGGCGCTGGTTCAAGCAATTAGAATAAATTAAGTGAACCGCGTTTATCGATGGCGATACTAATGCAGGTGAAATCAAAGCGAGGCGGAGCAGAAGGTGCCGTCGCCGCAGTCCGTCCAGACCGGAATGTAAATTTGTCCAGAAGGGGCAGCGGAAGGGAGAGAGAAAGAGCGAGAGAGAGGGTGAGAGAGACCAGATGAATCTGAATCTGAATCTGAATTCGAATTCGGAGCGTTGAATCTAAATTGAGGTTTAATTTTCATTGTCTGCGTGCTGTTAGAAAAACCAGTTCTCATTTGTAGCGCTGAGCGGTTCCGCCCGATCCACTGATCCGCTCCCGCTCCCGCTCCCGCCCTTGCTAGTTGTCTTTATTGCGGTCCGCTATCGTGGTCACATTTGTTGACTTAATTTATTGACATTAGTATTTCTTGTTGTTGTTGTTGTTGCTTTTTTGTTTCGGCTTTTATTATATTTTAGCAGTTGATTTGGTTTTTATGTAAAATTATTTTGTTCATGCATTCCTTTAACAAAAGACACCTGACTCGACAGCTAGCCGCTGGCCGCTGGCCGAACCGGTTCGCGTTGGAATTACAAAACAGCTGTTGCTTGATTAGGCCCAAAGATGCGGCTTAGATAGAGCTAATGAGATTATGCTGTCGCTCCTAGTTAAGCTTGAGCCAGCGGATCTAACTGCTACACCGTCAACAGTCAACAGTCGCAGCTCAACTGAAGTCGCGATAATTTCTGTTGGGAAATTACCATTAAAATTCATAAAGCACACGTTAAATGTTGGGTTTGGGGCTGCGTCTGCATTGGCCAGGCCAATTAATTTTATATGGTTCATAAAATTGCACAATGCTTTGATGATCTGCTGCTGATGCTGTTGCTGCCTGAGCATTAGACAAATTTCATTAGCCCTCACCTGACTAACCGCGACTTGTTATGTCGTTTGGCTGCTTTTTGTTAGTTTTTTGTATCTTTTATTAACAATTTTAATTGCTCTTCAGCTTCAATAAAAATGAAATTTCATAGACTTGACAATAAATCTTTAAACACTTAAGAAATTAAATTTAAACAACTTTTACACGCAAATAGACACAGAAAATGGAATATGAATGGAATAAGTTGACTACGCCCACGTTCGCCCATTAAAACGTATAAATTCTCAAATCCGGAGCACGGCAAATGTCGCCGCCTTACAAAGTGCTTGGTTTATTTATAACGGTTTTACTCACCTCAGAACACGCTATGAAAATTATCTGGAAACCAGGAAACACAACAACATTTCGAAATGTTTCGGCGACTTTTCACAAGATTTTCCATTTTCATTTGCAAGAGTTTTCCATTTGCTGACACTTTTTTAGATTTTTTTCCATCTCTTTCTTTTTTTTGCTTAAAATTCTTTGCCTGAAAATTTATTGCCGTAGATTAGTTTTGCTATTTGTTTAGAGCACACAAATTGCTGTTGGCTGAGATTTTCATTGTCTTTGCAGCCCTCAGCATTTCACAATATTTAGCAATTTGCCAAAGAGTCTGACGCCAGAGCGTGTGTTGTGGATTATCATATTTGCCAATCCCAATTAGCTTTGATCTGCATAACACAATTGAATCTAATTGGAATTTGAATTACGCTGAAAAGTATGCTAGTTTTTTTCTAAATGTTCTTTTCCTGTTTTAAAGTTTTCACACCCACTCGAAAACTAAGCACTCAGTTCCTGTCAGACCCTCAGAGCTAAGGCAACTGAAAAGCAGGCTGTCGCATGTCCAGGCACGAAGTCTCTCTGGTACCACACACACACACACATACATATTTATAGATATATATGGCGAGGCGTACATTACCGGCATGTGCAATATAATTTTTATTTGCAAAAAAGAAAAACAGGCAACTACACTGTGCTACACACACACAACACAGAGTTTGAGCACGACGCATGCGCCATTTTAGCATTTGCATTTACTCTCTATATATATATGTGTGTGTGTGTGTGTATCTGTTTCTGTGTGTTCGTATTTTGTTGCAGTACTGAAATTTCCGCATATCATGTTAATCGCCCAAATACACGCAATTGCTTTGCTGGCTTCTGGCCGCGACGCCTAAAAGTATGTCGCATTCATTTCTATTTGGCGTAGCTCGTAATTCAGCTCGATTCTGTCGCCCGGCCGTTTCCTCAAATTCAGCCACGATTGTTTTTGCCTCATTCTTTTTGGCAATGGCGAGCCCATAAATGTGGCCCACACTACACTACACTACACTACACTACACACTCTCTCTCTCTCTCTTCCTGTCTCTCCGGCAAAAAGCACAGCCGGACAGGAATGACGTTATTGCCTGTAATTAATTTTAGTTGGCTTACATTTACGTGTAGCTGGCGCTGGCAAAACGCATTTGAATTTATTTCGCTTGCTTTGCATATTTGGCGGCACTTTTTGGCCAAAAGGATCAACCTTGCGCGAGTTGTTGACCCTGCCGGCGCGCCGGCATTTGCATGAATGATGAATGGCCAACAACTCTATCGATATAAATTCATATTCAGCTATCATCAGCTGCGCTGGCCGATGCCAAATTGGCTTAATTAGTTTAATTAGTGCGTGGCACACATAAAAAAAGAAAAAAAAAAAAAACATGACTGTGGGCTGCAACAAATTTCAGGCTTGCGCCCTTAATGACCAACAGCTTTGCTCGCCAAATAACGGTAATTAAATGTCGTCCTGGCCGGGATTAGCATAATTTTCGGTCATGCGAAATGAGCATAAAAGTGAAAGTGGAGCAGAGCTAGGCGCATTTCCAACATCGGCAGCTGCTCCGCTGGGAAATTCGCTAAAGTGTAGCCCCATGTGAGTCGCGCACAGTGCGTATACGCAACGTGCGCCCGGCCAAGGCAAGGCTTCGTTTTGTTTAGTCGATGACAGTTATGGCCGCTTAATGACACACTTATTTGCATTTGGCTTTGGCTATGCCTCTGCTTTTGTTGGATTCCCGTTTTCTTTGGCTTCGGCATGTCCTGTGACATAATCAGACGCCATTGGTTGCCGTTGGCGACTCGGCATAACTCGGTCCCGCTCGCAATTAAAACATTAAATGAGATAGCACAGCACATAAACAGCAAATGCAAGTGACACTGTCTAAGTGTGTGTGTGTGTCATGTTCCAAATTAATTAAGCTAAAGGATGTGCCACACACTCACACACACACACACTCACACACACACACACTCACTCCAGGGCGTGGGCAAGTAGTTAAGTGTTTGCTATGCTCAACTAACCTACGCATCATTTAATTACGTTAATTGTTAGCGCGCAGTGAATGAATGAGTGTGAGTGTGTGTGAATATATGTGAGTGTGTTGCTTTTGACCAGAGCATAAGGGCGCACTGTTGCTCTGCCGAGTTGTTAATCGTGTGCGTGCCTTGTGATGACACACATATATATCACATATATCACACACATACACATACATATATATCATATCATTTAACATGCACATAGCATTTGAATGCCACGAATAAAAATTTAGCTTGTGTCTCCTAAAAATTTCTATAAATATTGAGAGTTATTTTTAATGAATTTAGAAAATTACTAAAATTATAAATTTAAAATATTTTTGAGGAGTTGATGTTGATGTTGGATTTGTCATGTTCTACAGATGGAATGTAAATTATTATAGTGATATGTTTAACATTTTGGAAACTAAAATTCATTAAATTCACTAGGCAAGCTACATTTAAATCGTGCGATTATGGTACTTTTATCATTGTCAATGTCTAAATGAATAAGTATAGGGACTTACGGCAAACATATATGCCCTATGCTCAAACTAACCGCCTAGTAATAAATTCTTTTTAGGAAAAGGAATACTAAGTTATTAGAATATTCCTATAGCAAATAAAACTTCGAAATAAAACTCTGTGTGGAGCAACGAGCAGTGCAGCATAAATTATTGTAACTCAACTACTATATACTACTATATATCAACCGAATTATAATTCCTTAGTTGTTTTAATTTGTTTTGCTTTTGTTTTGAATTATGATTAAGTAAATAAAATGTAAATAAATAAAACAATTAACATATTTAGCATGCCGAATAATTAATATAATTCGTTTGTAAGTAGAGCGCGCTTAAGTCACGCAGGTGAAAGCCTAATTGATTTATGTCAGTGGCCCAGTTGAAGAGTTTTCAGACGAACTTTGATTGAGGCATTGAAAGTGACTTCAACTACAAGTGGAATATAGAATAACTAAATATATAAGGTATATAATAAAATAATAATAATTGATTTATGCAATCAATAAAGTATATATAATAAAACTGATACTTATAATAATATAAATAATAATAATGGTGATAATTTTTTTTTTTTTTTTTTTTTTTTTTTTTTTTTTTTTGTTGAACTGAGGTAGGAAAAAATGCTTTATGCACCGTCAGTCATGTCGTAACTTTGACCGGTGTGTCGGACTGCATAACTGCTTACCGACTAAAAAATCCTCCTCTTCTGGGGCTCAAATCCACCTTGGAACCAGGAGATATCCCGCATTAACCTTCAAGGTGGAACCCCATAGTGTGCTCTAAATGAGCGTTGCCCTCTGTGTGCCTGCGTCCAGGTCATACTTCTTCCGCCGCAGAACCTTTTCGGCGAAGTCATAGACTTTTTTCCAAGCGTCTATGCTGCTGCACATTTGCTGTACTAATGTCTCTACTTTGACTTCACCTACTGTTTCTGCCAGGTCGATTCTTTCTTCCGACCATCTTTTGCAGTTGAAGAAGGTGTGTTCTGCATCGTCCATTGCATTTTCGCAGTAAATGCAGCTGGATTCGGCAGTTTTCCCCATTTTATTTAGGTACTTTCGAAAGTATCCATGTCCGGAGAGTAGTTGTGTCAAATAGAAAGACGTTTCACCGTGCTTTCTATTTATCCACTTCTCTAGATCGGGGATTATTTTAGCGGTCCATCTTCCATACCTTTCGCATGACCATCTCGCCTTCCACGAGACTATGGTTTGCTGTCGTATGCTCTTTGCCGCATGTTCTGAGAATTCTCCTCTTTGCCGAAGATTCCATATTTTTTTGCGCTCTTGGGCAAGCAAGTCAACCGGTATGACTGCTGCTATCACAGTCACGGCCGCCCCGGAGACTGTGCGGTACGCCGATGTTATTCTTAAGGCTGCTCTTCGTTGCACAGCTAACATCGGTTTTCGCCTTACATTCGCCTTTAAGGTGTCCGCCCATACTTCACTGCCATATAGCAGTATTGCATTTGTCGCTTCCATGAGGAGTCTCCGTTTTCCTGCCGTCGGGCCGTCAACGTTTGCCATCAGTCTACTCAGAGACCCCGTTGCTGTCGCTGTTTTCCGCGTGGCATACTTTAGTTGTTCCCAGAAGGTAAGTTTACTGTCCAGTCTGACGCCTAGATAGTTCACTGTCCTCTGCGTCCTTATCAGGTTTCCGCTTACTCGCATCTCTATTTCGGTTGGG